>MU227513.1:4785725-4832562 GCA_018584345.1 Thuja plicata
AAGAGTTCTTGTGGAACTTCTTGTTTTTCGAAGTGTAGTGGGACATAATAATGTCTGCACATTTTTGCAATTAGTGCATCTTCTATCTTATTTTGTTCTTCTGCATCCCATCTTAACCATTTTCTGATCTTTGGGTGTCCAATAGATGCAGTTTCAGAAATGTACTTACATATATCATCAATGTTTTCAGATGGTGATGTAAGATTTTCCTTTTCCTTTGCTGGTCTGACAGCATTGGGTTCATCCATTGCTGTATCTTCTAGTTCTTCATCTATTTGAACATACTTTCTCCTTTTGGCAGGTGCCCTAGGTAGTGGTTTAACCTTTGTAGGTGTAGGTTTCCTTTTGTACACCTTGCCCTTTACCATAGGCGATGGACTAGTATCTTTAGCCATTTGGATTCTTGTTCTAGACTTTTTGGTTGGAGGAGGAGGTGGTGAATCAGATTTTTCTTCTTTTGATTCTTGTATGTCTTCTGTTTCACCGATGGGAAGTTGTTCTTTGGTGCCTTCCTCCTTACTCTGTTCTTCCTCCTTACCTTGTTCTTCGTCTTCTCCATCAGAAGATATGTTCAAGTTCTTCTTTATGTTTTTCACCATTCTCTTAGACTGCTTTACATCCTTTTTGACAACAAGTGTTGACTTGATTTTTTGTTTGGCTTCCTCATAAGTACCAAAGCTCATTTTTTTGTTGTCAATGGTTTCATTCAATAATGCTTTTATTACTTCGGTTGCTAACCCATTCTTGATCTCATAGTCAAGTTTTTCTAACCAAGATTTTCTTGGGACTACTGCTTGAATGTAGGTGAAGTTAGTATCCACCATAAAAAAAATATCATCTTTATATTCCTCAATAAGACTTTCAGGAATTTTATTCCTTGCTTGTAGCATATCCTTAATTGCCTTAAAGTACTCATGCATAACATTATCAAAATTTGTGCCTAGAGTTTCAATGTATTCATTAATCTGCATGGTAATGGGTTTGGTGGTGTCCCATGTTACTTTTCCAATTGAAGGAAAGTACTCTTTGAATTAGAAGAATATACATATTATAAGAGAACCAAATTTACATGTGTTTGTCCTTGAGGACCTTATGGTGCACATGTTCTCTTCAAATTGATGTAATAGGATTTCTGCTAGTTCCATCTTCTTCCCCAGTTTGATGATTTTGTAGGCTGTGCTCATTGTTGTGCTAGAGATGTTTTTCATTCTGCTAGCTTGAAATATATTATATCCAACCACACAAGCACCAAATTTTAGCTCTACGTCAGTGATAGTGTTTACTTTTAGTGCCCTCTTGTCATATTTAGCTCCGGTTAACCTTTCCACTTCTGCAATAGAAGGGTGTTTATGAGCTTGAGGTTTTTCGGTTGTTGGATAGCCTATTACTGCGTGTATAACATCTTTTGTTATAGTCTTTAGCTTGTTCAACCATAGAGTGTTGTTATGTACTCTTCTTAGAATAATCTTAATCCACTCTGTCTTAAAAACCTTTAGGAAATGAAGTGCATTCGTCAGACCTTTCACTTCTAAGTGTCTATGCTCTTCTTTGAGCTTGCCTCCATCATCACAAAGTGCCTTATAGGCGTTGTCTAGGTCTATATCTCCTATTTCCAAGATCTTGTAGTGTATAAATGACCTAACATCCTCGACCAATAAAACCCTAGCTGGGATTCGGGAGAATGCTCTAGAATCGTCTGGTTGAGAGGCTATCTCAGGATGTAATTTGTATTTTGGTTCAGTACATGCCCCTCTTTTAACAAGTCTGTAAGGTTTTATCTTGTCAACCTATATTTTCTCTACCCTAGAAGTAGATGCCATCGTATATGAAATTTAGGGCTTTCCTGAATCAAAACAGTGCTTATCAGTGAGTACAGAAACTTACTAAATGTCTGTGATCTCCTTCGAATCTAAATGCTCTGTAGATTCCTTCTACTGGGTCACTTCTCAAACTACACAAAAATCACTCTGCTCTGCTTGAAAATTGTGGGTGTGAAAATGAGCTTACCCGTTAGGCTTTTATACTTTTTGGTGCCCTAAGTTGTCATTAATGCTTACCAACTTTGTTGGTTTATGAAGACTGCCTCTGTCGGTAAATACATTCATAACTCCTTTGGTGTCTTTGCAAAGCATCAGGGTAGCTTAGCGGTGTTGGAGACTTTACCGATGATCATCAGTAATATTGCGACAACAATTTTTGTAGATTCCGTGTATACCGATACTTGTTGGGTTACATACAATTTGTGTAATGACCGATACATTCTAGTAAGTGTTGCATGTCTTTTATGTGTGTGTTCACCGATGCAGATTATGCCCAATAACCGATGGTTTCTTTATAGTAAATTATCAAGTAACAGTATATTGCATCTTTATTCATGCCTATATAACAATATGAACTATGTGTAATGGAACTAATACATAATAAAACTTGTGATAATGCAGTTCCATACTTACTTGTGCAAGCTAGTTAGATGTAGTGATGTCACCGGATCCAGTGCATGGGGTGTCATCATTTGCATTGCTTGTACTAGCACCTTCACTGTTTGTGGCTTTTACCCACATCTTGTTTCTCATTCTTTTGATGTCATCAATGGTATTTCCATTGGGATGAGTATTTGTGTTTGTCAAACGGTCTTTGCAATATTTTATCACATGTCCAACTTTATGACAGTGTAAACATGCCATACCTGGAGTGGACCATCCTCTTGACCTTTTGGTCCATTTTCTCATACAGTTTGCAGCAATATGTCCATACCTTCCACATGCTGTGCAATTTTCCCATGTGTTTTAGTCCCAAACATATGAGTTACCTTCTCTGGTTGGTTTGTAGCTTTTGTCAGTTTCTTTCTGAGTCCAAGATTTGTTGTTCTTTTTCCAGCATTCCTTATGTGTATGCCCATTCATTTTTCATGTAGGATAGTACTTGTCCATATAGGTTTTTCTCTTTGGATTTATCACTTTGGTTCTGCACTCATGTGCCTTGTGTCCTTTCTTTTGACATTTATAACAATTACCAATAAAAGTAGATTGTGCTTGAGAAATACCTTTCATTTTGCTTCTGCAAATGTTTGAGGTGTGGCTTGGTTTTCCACAGTGATTGCATGACAGCTTCTTGGATCTTGGGATTGTGAAAGCATTCCTCTTATTATTTTTATTAGAGGATTCTCCATTCTCATTGTACCCTAATCTTGTGTAGTTTTTGACTCTTCTTTGTCCATCAAGAAAATCATCCATCCGTTTGTTGTTGTCCTCAGCCTTTTTGATCAATTCATTGTGTTGATTCTGGACTTTGATTTCATACTTCAATTTCTTGTTCTCTTCTCTTAGCTCATCAATGATCTGTATTCTTTCAATGATCTCTATATTTATTATGTTTTCTTCTTGGCTCATAAGAATAATTTGGTTGGTGACCTCATGGTGATGCTCAGTGAGTCTTTGAATCTCTGATTCTTTTTCTTGTAGCTTCTTTGTAATTTTCCTCCTATCATCAATAGCTAGTGTTCTTTCATTTTTATCTTTTCTTGCATCATTCATAACATCAATCATTTTTACCATTTGAGTCTCTTGACCGATTTGTAGCATCTTGATTTGATCTATTAGATGTAGATTGATCTCCTGCATACTTGTTATTTCTTCAGCTGGTGCATTTGAAGCTTTGTTCATTGATGATTCTGTTGCTTCAAAATACTCTTGTATTTCCATTTCTTTGTAGTCTTTCTCATTCAACCTGGTTGTCATAATATATCTTTCATCAAGAAGTTTTCTTCGCTTTATCTTCACCTCCTTATACTGCTCAAAGTTTATTTGCATCTATAACTCCTCATTCTCAATAGTCATGTCTAGTCTGAATTTATCCATTGCTCTGATATTTTCTCTCAAGTCTTTAAGATTTTCAAGAGAGAGACTCAGATCTGATACCAATTGTTGGAATTATATTGAGATGATGTACTGAGAGGGGAGGGGTGAATCAGTACCTCTAAAACTTTTCTTGGTTAGCTCATTAACCCTTAGTCGTCAGTTTGTAAAACAACTTATCTATTTGTTCATCTTTCTTTATGTATATGAAATCATATCATACATTCCATTTGATGTGTGATAGTAAAAGAAACATACATGAAATTTGATAACACATAACATAAGATATGGTATCACAGAAAACTCCTGTTAAGGAAGTAAAAACTGCGGTGGGGATTGTTACCCACAAACTTCACTATCTGCAGATAAGAAGAGTTGGTTAAGGCTTACAATTTGGTCAATTTTGATGACCTACCCTGTTAGGATTATTACAGTGGAGACCTGTTAAGATCTAATTTATTTGAAGCTTTAGCAACACTGTTAAGTGTGCACTCTATTAAGAGATTTACAAAGGACGGTTAAGTCCACCTTCTACAAAAGGATTTTAGATGTGATGCACTTGTTAGAATGCAACTACATAAGTCTTTGATCTGATGATAAATGAAATATTCAATTGCTGATAATACAGATCCTATGAAGCTCCAAAAATACTATTAATCATCCTTCCATGATTGAGTATTACCTTTATCTGCTCGTCGGTAGCCTCTGTGTGTTCTTGTTAACTGATGTATTATGTTTCTTCTCTTTGCATGAATTCTACCTTCTGCTCCTTAGATGCTCTTCATGGCTATCAATTATTAAGAATTCATGTACTTACAAATGAGTACGAACATCTATTTATACTAATCTAGGCTCAATTCTTGATTCATGCATTTACACATTAACTCTAGATTCAAGATATACAACTTGATCTTGATCTATAGTTAGATATGCTTTAGATCCATTAGGATGATTTAAATAATTTACATAAAGCATGCATGACCATCTAATCTAATTTAAAATAAATAAATAAAACTATATAAATAGATTTACATTGCTTTAATCGACGTGTAAAACTCAGATCCACAATTTGCGAGTTCTTGATCTGTCTGTTGGTTCTGATGATCGGTTTTCTTGATCATCATTGTTCCTTGTTGAACATGTCATTGGGTATGCTTGTCTGTTCCTGTCGGGTTGATTCTAGAAACTGTGTTGCCGGTAATGCTTGTGTTAATCAGTAATGCTTGTGTTCACCAGTGAAGCTTGTCACATTTATACTTAGCATTTTTCTCAAAAACTCTTTGTGTTGTCGGGTATGCTTGCATTTCATCGGTACTGCTTGTGTTCTTCCGGTGATGCTTGTTGTCTTCCGGTAATGCTTTTTGTCTGTGTTTTTCCTCTAAGTATACTAATCAAAAAATAATGTCATCATCAAGATCTTCAAGAGCTGCTTCAAGATTCTTTTTCAAATGTTTTGCTTCTTCTGAGTCCATGATCTCCTCAAGTGGTTAAACTTATTAGCTGAGGACCAGAGCTCTGATACCCATTGTTAGAAACACTGAGAGGGGGGGTGAATCAATGTTTATCTATTAATTACTTATTAAGCAACTTAAATATAAATCAATCATACATAGAATGAAGCTTATCATAACAACTCATAACACATGATATGATTATGGGGAAAACTTTATCAGAAGGAAAACCTCGGTGGGAATTAGTACCCACAAATATTGTACTAAGTATAATGAACTTGTGAGAGTTCCTTTGCCCTGTTAGAAGCAATCTTTACAATATGAGTACAATGACCTGGTTAAAGGTCAGACCCTGTTAGGAGTCTTTTACAAAACCCTGTTAAAGGTATATGGCTCACTGCCCAATAAGATGAAGGCTACAACCTTCTGAAAGATGATATGCACTATATCAAAATGAACTACTATGATGACACTGTTTGTCTGATCAGTTTTGTGTATGCGCAAATGCTCTTACTCTCTCAGAGAGAAATATCATATATTGAATTCATAGTACTATCCCTCTGTATCTTCCTCTTACTTAATAATTGACACTTGTTTCATATCTTTATATTACATACTTATATATTCAAATCTGAATAGGCGTGACCCAAAATAGAACACTAGTCGACCCTAAAACAAAATATACAATGCTTCTGAACAAGTTGGCTTCAAGCATGTTTACTATAATGTTTATTACATCATTACAAACATATAACAAAAGGCACTTCACCATTACATCATAAAATAACACACGCTGATCAAAACACTTAGTCGGCTTCCATGCTCTGTCTCTTGGACTGCTGGTCTAATGATCTGCTTGTAACTTTGCCATACTATAGTTCCGTACTATGTGTGTCTGGTTGTAGCATGTACATGTGTCATACAACTTATATCTAAACACGCATATGCTGACTCAATCTCTCGCATGTGCATTGATGTGCTGATCACTGAGTATCTCTGTTCTGCCCTATTTTTCTTACTTAGTCATTTTGTCTTTTAAGATAGAGACTAAGTATGAATTTTTTTCCATGATGACATCCTTAGGTAGTCAAATTGCCAAAATATTTATGGGTTGGTCCTTTTATTATTTCTCAAAGTTTTGGTAAAGACTCCTATATCTTGAAGAACACGAATGATGAAGAATATGAATTGCTAGTGCATGAGTAGTTCTTGAAGCCATTTTTCAGTTGAAAGTGAAAATTTTTATGAACATGTAAATATCTCTGTATTATATGTAAATATGTGTGTTTCTTTCAGTCATGTGTTTCTTTCTACAATAGGTTAGTCTGCATCTTTTGAAGTGGTCTGCAACCAGATATTCTATGGTTCTTGATATAAACTTGTGTTTACTAATCCTTAGGTAGAGCCACTATTGGTTGTATTTCTAGTTTGTAGTCTGCCCAATAAAATTTTCAAGTTCCTTGTCATTTCTATACTCAAAAGTTGAAAGTCTTGCTTGAAATTGCTTAAATGTCTCTACAAATGATATTTTAAACCATAAACCTAGTGAAAAATGTCAAAAACCCTAAGTCCTAGGTTTGTTTATGTTCAAAAATGGTAAAAATCCCTTAAAATCTCAGTCAAGTTTCTACTTTCAAGTTACTTTTTCATAACTTAAGTCCTAAGAATAAAGCATGTGCTTATTATGTTAGTCATTTAGTCTCATGAGGTAAAAAGAATATTCCATTTTGTATAGAGACTTAGCAAAAAGGATTTTTTTGTGTTATCTCCTAATAAAAAGAATATGCCTCAGCAAAAATGGAGACTTAGTACAGATTGTTCATCTCAAGACAAATCTAATGGTGGTCGGGAAGTCTCTGAATAAACCCTGTAGTTTAAAAATCATCTAGTGACACTGAGTTTTTATAGTCACGAGGTCTCCTGATCAAACCTGAGTTAGATTTTATTTTCAGTGTTAGTTTTGTCACCTAGTCGCGAAAGAAATCAAGGGTTAAGTTAAGAATCATGAGACTTGGAGACAACCACAGGATGAAAAGAGATCCAACGGTAGTCGTGAGGTCACTGTAAGAGTTTGAAAAGTCAAATGAGGTCTGGTGATTAAGAGACAAAAGGATAATTTGAGACACATGTTCATTAGACACATAGTCTCTAATGAAATGAAAATTAAAAAATACCCCTGGCGACTTGGAGATAGCAGTTGCGAAGTCTCATGAAAAATTAGGGTTTTCTTTGAAGATCTGGAGACTTGGCACCGACCGTTAGATGTAGAAAAGGGAAGATCAACGGTAGTCAAGTTATCTCCAGATAAAAATAATAAAGGGAAAAGTATACAATGATAAAGAGACAAAGCTTTTTTTCATGTGGTCTCCAACTAAACTATGAGTTAAAAATTGGTTCGGGGGCAAAGAGATATAACAGTCACCAAGTCTTTGGAAGTAAGCTAAGGTTAAAGATCAGTTAGTAGATGGCTTAGTCGTGGTGTCTCCAAAAGAACATGAATTAAGAGATTTCATCAAGTGACAAGGAGATAACCATTGATCTAGAGATTGATCCAATGGCAGACGCTAAGTCTCGGTATGAAACCATAGTTAGAGTAAACATTCAACGACAAAGAGATTACATAGTCGCGAGGTCACTAGAAGTAGAACCAGAGTTACAGTGAAGAATTTTCTTCAGCGTCATGGTGTACAGTTGCCAGTGAATATATCTTCAGAGATTTATGCTAGATGAAAAAGTGGCTAAGTTTTGTTTAATGATAGCCAATCAGATTTGATTTTGATCTCTTTCCAAATTTTATAAGGTTTAAATAAGAAAAATGCACTCGTTGATAATTGATTGCATGTCAGTTTGAAATGCCATGGCTAGAAACAAAATTGATGTCATAGTATGTAAACTAATGCCGGAAGTGATTGAATTTTAAGTTTACAAGTTTCGAAGAGATGGTTGCATTGATTTCTCAGATATAAGTAAGCGTATTCATTGTCATTTTATTTTACCAACTTCCAAGTTTTTAGAGCTAAGAGTTTTTTAAGAGATTAGCATTTTCCAAGAAGAGTAGATTTTTCCAGCAATGTATTTTGAAAGAAGTGATTTCCTGGTTTAGAATTCAGAAGACATTGTGATTATTGGTGTTTTTTAGTGCTCAGAAGTTCAAATTCATAGATTTATTGACAACTTGTGGTGAGGGTTTGTAGGAGATTTGTTTCAATATCAGAAATATAAATTGGAATAGAACAAGATGAGTCAGGAAATGAGTGTAGCTTCTACCAGTGGGAGAAGTGGTGATCTTGATGATGATATGAAAGGGAAGCATAATTATTCTAAAGAATTCATCTCCTTATTGCCAGGATCAAGAAAAAATAGAAAGGTAAGTGTTGATACTATCATTGATGATTTGCATTTCACTAGGGATGCTAAAACCCCATGCTCTTCTGGTTATTACCTGTTCAATTACTTCTATAATAATAGTGATGAAGTTGTGCCAATCTCGAACCCATGGACCTATGGATTGGCCAAATTATAGTCCCTGACATCTTTGTAGATGCTGATTTCATCTTAGAAATGGCTAGTAGGTATGTTACCCTAACCAAAACAATAAAAAGGGATGACGAGAAATCCCTAGTAACCCTAGACAAAAACTCATTCATGAAAGAATTTGATGGATACCATCCCATGGCCACAAAGATAAACCTTAAGAGTTTAGAGAACAGGTATATGAGAGAGTGTGGCATTGCTTCCAAATTGATTCAAGAACATCATGTGCCAAGGAGAATGAATAATTACATTGCATCCATCCCAGGGACTGCCCCATACTACTACAAGGACCTAAACTTCTACATGATGTATATCTCCTATGCATTGTGCAGAGTGTTAGGAAAGGGTGGAGGAGCCGAGAGAATCACCTCAGACATCCTTATGATGGTCCTAGATATGCAGATCCCTCATACCAATACCAATTAGTATTATATTTAGTATATAATTGATCAAATTCATCAAGGATTCATTGATATCCAGAACAAGAAGGACAATCCCAGATTCATGCATTACTTCATTTTAATGCATTTGATCTTATACTACAACTTTCCTATCATGAACTGGTAGCATTTAAGGCCTCAGAGGTTTCATCAGAACCAGGCCAATCCCATTCAGTTTTGGCTAAGAGTATGGAATTACACCTCAAGGGAACATGAATTTTGTGCCTTTGAAAATTGGATAGTATGTCCAATACTTAAATGCCTAGGTGTAAACAAGACAAGGCTGCCAATGAAGGTGTTACAACTACTAAGGCCATGCTAATATCTTGATAAGTGGCTAGGAGATCACAATTGGGGTGACTTCTAATATGAGAAGAATTTTACTTTGATCAGGGTGTATGGTTGCACTCACCTACCCCATGTTCTACCATTTCATGTACTACCCAGGATTGCTACAATGGAATTCATCAGGCAGTTAATTTTGACAGACAAGGAACACCTTGCTCCTCACAAGAAGGGTACATTTACCCCAATACAATTTAGGATCTATAATTTTACAATTGGTAAAAGGGCATTAGATCCATTAAATAATTGGATGAGTCATTACATAATGAACGTAGCCCTCTACAGATATATAGACATAGAAGGCTTCATTTTAAGTGCCAAGAAGTTGTTGACACACACCATTCCATATACAAAGGATCATGAGGAATGCATGGAAGAATACCTAATAAGAAATATATTGGAGGATGAGGAGGTTGATAAAAGGGCTGAGAAGTTCAATGAATTGATGGACTTATAGAGACAAGTAAAGAGAAAAGGCATTTCTTTTGGGGGTTTCTTCCCAGACTTTCCATATTTAAAGAGGCTTGATGCCATGATTGAGTCTCATGCTCTATTATGCAACCAATTGGAAGATGCACTAGTAGTGCCAGAAAAGGGCCACAAAGGGCACTCATCATCATAGTATGATGAAGAAAGTGATGAAGAGTACTCAGCACCTAACTCCTCTCCAGTAAACCAAGCATTTGTTGAGGAACTAGCAACTAAGGGTGAAAACATAATTGACCTAATAGAGGTCCCAAAATTGAGGTTACCAATGAGCCCCCACCAAAAAAAAAAGAGTTGAAACAAGGGAACCATATCAGAAGAAAGAGAAGAAGAAGGACAGAATTAGTGGTCTTATTATTGGTAACAGATCCTATGATCATCAGTTGAGAAAAGAAATAAGAGTAGGGAAGAAAATGCAAAAAATGAAGAACAGGAAATAGAATTGCCTCTCATGACATGAACAAATGAAAGACTGATATATCAAGATTAATTTCTAAAGGATGATAATTTCATCAAGACCAAGGAGTTCAAATAGTTCCTCATTTGGAACAAACAACATTAGGTTGGTGCACAATTGCAGTTGGCATGTGGTGATCCAGTGAATAGTGAGGCTCTACAAACATTGTAGGATTATGATCCTGAATCATAGTAAATCACACTAGAGGAGGCAAGATAAATGGTAAAGGCCAGTGGGATGTTATTAGTAGAAGGGTGGGATTTGGCCTCTAATTTCATTATAGATTAGATTAGGAAGCAACCTGATGTAAAGTTGTCATAAAAAACACAGGTTGGAGAAATGATCAGACGATTTGGATACAATCCAAAATCCCAGGCATTAGCAATGTGGAGCCTAGCTCCAAAAGATCAAAATCCATCCCTGATAAAAATCCAAGAAAAAATGGAAGGAAACAAGATTATATGGTCAGTCCAGAATATAGGAGACTTGGAAATTTCCCAAGTGCTCACCCATTTTCTCAATTGAATGAGGCCAAGGCTGTCCAAATGTCTAAAAATTTGAAGAAGCTCACTAGTTAAACTAGTAATATTATCAAAGACATGGAGTTGGGTCTAATAATGATCAAATTACAAGAGAAGATAATAGAATATCTCACACAATGACTTCTTGATATGCCAGAGGCTGCCCCTGTAGAACCAAAAAAGGTACAAGATGTTGAGATCCAAACAAAGGAAATAGAGCATACTACATCAGAGATAGAGAAAGAGGTTAAGGAGCACAATAATGTTGTATTAGGTGCATTAACATAAATTTTGTAGCATAGGGTAGATGTAATAAAAGATAAGATTGACATAGTATATGGAGCCTATGGAAAATTGTCAGGCTTACAAGTAGAGGTAAAAAAAATTATCCAAATTTTGAACCCTTATTATGCAACTTGGTCTGGGAGAATAGCACATTTTGAAAGGTTGGCATCTTTGCAACCACTTAGGTCAGACCTACCAGAGATAGTAACCCAAGTTGGGACTGAGATAGAGAAAATAGGATCCACCTTATCCTTTATCAAAGGAAAGGCTAATCAAATAGAAGCAAGGTTGAATATTTTTGGACCAAGCTACAACAGAATTATGCCTCCAATGAAATCAGAGGATAATCAGATCAAGCCATTTGGGGTATGGGGATCAAAATTTGACACTGTACTACCTAATAAAGAGGTTTATGTTTCTAATAAAGGAGAGATAGATATGGAAAGATACAACAAAATTATAGATGAAGCATTTAAGATATAAACAAATTTTAATAAGTTTATCACAGATGTCAAGAGCATTACCAATGCCAAGTGGGAGAGACAGAAGACCCAATTGGAGAATATATAAAGATTTGAATGGCCAAAAGAAGAATATGTTATAGCATGGGACATATTAACAAATCCCAAGAAGAAAAATATTGTTACTGTTGACCTATACATCATGGATGAAGAATAGGAGGACACATGGCACCTGTTCTTTGAGCATAGGAAGGTTAGCTACCATAAAGACTAGTGTAAGTTAGCTTGTATTGGTGGTCACTAGATCTCATTACAAATATCAGATGTTATCCTAAACATATATAGACAAAGGTGCCAAAGATCACAAGAAGACAAAGAATAAATCAGATCTTATTCTCCATTTTTGTCCATCCACCGCTTGGTTCTTTCTTGTCTTTTGTATTTTCTAGATTTTAGGGTTAGGTCTTAAAACCATCTGAAGCTTGTATCATCCTTACCTTAAGGATTCCAAGATGTTTTTATCCTATAAATAGAGCTCATTATAACATTTTTTAAAAATGATGGAATATAATTACAAGGCAGACTACTAAAATTTGTCTAAGCCTTTGTACTTTTTTGTCTATCTAAATGTATTTGAAGAATTAAGACATTAATATAATATATTACAATCTTTGTTTTACATCTTGGTTGTATCTTTTCATTTCTGTTATAGTTCTTGTATGTTTATTTGTAAGGCACTTAGACATACTGATCACAAGGTGATTTTGCAATCATTTGTGAGCTCCTTCAAGGAAGGATTAATTATTTCAAATGACCCCAAAGAACTTAGCATTAATTTAAGGATTTGATTACAGAGTTATAGAACTAGAGGATAATCCATAAGGCATTTTATCTTTTTTGCAAGTATTTTATTAATCACCTTATTGTGGATTTATACCAAGATATTGACTCTGTAGCCCACAAGATCAGGCACTGGTTTATAGTTTTGCATGTAATTGTTCAATCATCCATCATTTAAGAGAAAACATTCAATTACATTATACTTATAAAAGAGTAGACATTGATAAGAAATTGTACTCACAGAGTATATAATTCGAGTCTACTAATTCCTTTAAGAGAGAATCAAATAGGTTGTCCCTCCTAAGACCATAAGAACTATAAAAGGAAAAAGGATGAGAATGCTTATTGCATTACTATTTGTTATTGTCAAAATACTAGTTTGGCTCATTAAGCTCTGTATCAGGTTATTCATAATCATTTGCATATTTGTATACTTATTGATACAGTAAAAGACATTCATCAAGTTAGTAATAAGATATAATCCACTTTAAAGATACTGTCAATCAATAATCATTCATACATAATACCTTCCCGAGTCAGTGGATCTCAAAAAAGAAGGAGGAGGTAATAGTTTCCCCATATATTATCTAAACCCTCATCAATTAGACATTTCTCTTGCTTGAATTAGTTATTTCAATAATGGGATTCATAGTGTTAAAACAAATGTTCAACCATTTTGAGGATCAGCAAGAAAAATCCCTAACAAAATGCTGACTCTACTAGGGAGTTAAAAGTTACATTCAAAATTCTCTGTTGTTCACAAGTTAAAGTAAATTGTAGTTGAGTTTTGTTAGTGCAAGAAAAATCCCTAACACTGGGAATCAAGAAGATTTTTTGAGTGAAAAGATAACATGATTTGGGATCAATTGCAAAAATCCTAAATGACAGGTGGACTAGAAAGAACAACAGGACCAGATTGAAGAGCCAAAAGGGTATCCAAAATCATAGAGTTTCTTAGTGTGACACGTGTGCTAGTACCCTTTGTCCTAGATGTGACTTCCCAAATGTGAACCTATTTGTAGGATGCAACCTTGTTTTTTCTAAATGCAAGCTTGTTTACCACATGTGAGCCAAGATTAACCAAAAGTGAGCTTGTTTCCCATATGCAAGCCTGTTTCATGAAAGCGAGCCAGGAATGACCAAAGCTATGCTTCTGATGGGTTTTTCTGATTTTTGCCACTTTGTCTTAGAAAATGTGAAAATTTGTCTGACTTCAGGGTCTGTTTGATTATTTCTAGAGTGTTTTTGAATAGCATAGATGTCTGTAATTGTCAGAATGTTGTTTTCTTGGGGGTGTTTATCTTGTTATTCAATTTCAACACATCAAGAACGTTGTTAAGTGACAAAACACACACCTATTCCCTAGATTCTATGGCATAGAATGAAAATCTTTTCTCATAGATTCGAGTACACACTCAAATGCTAATCAGAATATGACCATCACCAAGCACACAATGGCTCCAATCATGATGTCATATTATCCAACTCTAAATGCAAGTGAGGGCATGAAATGATGAGTATCTTGGGGAAATTACTATTTGCCTTGCACAAAGATTATCACCTTTCAGAGATGATTCGTGTAGTTTCAACTACAAAATGTTTGTTATTTTTGGGTATCTATTTGCAACCGTCCCCCATAGAATTTCACAAGGAAAAATTAAGGGGTATAGCCCTATGAGTACCTAAATGTGAGTACCTAAATGTGTGTAGTCTCGCAAGAAAGATTCAAGTGGCTCTGCTCCACATGCATCTAAGCATGTCCAAGGAATTATAGTCAAAATTCCAAGGACAAAACTGCTTACATCTTGTGAGACTTTGGCCTCAAGGAAGTATTTTTATTATAGTGAGATGGAAGGGCTGGCGTTCACCTATCCTCACTTGGGTCATTCCTGGGAGATTTTTTCCTCAACCTATATGCCCTCTAATTTTAAAAATAAAAAAAGAGGATTGGTGGCTTAGGATTCTGGATTTCTAATTCTTCATGAAGAAGAAGAGAATACTCCCCTATCCATGTCATTTTATCGTATCAAGCGCATCGTGCAAGTTATTTCCCTCAAATTATCAAACTCAAAACCTAGTCCCCCATATTGAGTTTTGATTTTCCAATTTGGTAAAAGAGCATAATCCTCTAGTTGGACTAAGAATCAAATTAAAATCTGACAATTCGGTTTCTATTTAAAGAATTTAACCAAAATCACTTTTGAGAAAATTAAAGTTCATTCCTCCAATTTCTTATTCAAATCGTAACTTGATGTTTGAGGTTCTGATTTTCCATCAAGGAAAAGAGCATACTTCTCTCATCCAGTTATGATTTGGATAAAAAATGTATTAAATTCCTAAAATTGAAAGAATGTTTGGTTGAAATGTGCAAGGAAACCTACAAAACCACTTTTTAGTAGTTTTTACTCCATCTTCTTGACCAAATAAGTCTTCAACAATGTCTTGCAATAACTCATTAGGCTGCTCAAATGATCAAATTCATCCAAAAAATGCAAAGTCAGCTGATTAGTTACAAAATTCTATAAAATATGCCAGAAGACTAACCAAATGCAACTTTGAACCTAACAAAATGTGATGTTCTTTACCAAATGAAATTCAAGATTTAGAAAATGCGATGAAAGATCCTAAAGGCAATCTTTTACACTAAATGTGATTTGAAATTTACTAGATGTGAGCCTTTACCAAAAATGACTTAGGATTAGCAAGATGCAATTCAGGATATACGAGATGTGAGATTATTTCTAGTATGTGATTCTTTTCTCCAAAATGTGATCCTTTGCTCCAAAATGTGATTCTACACCCGAAAATAAAGAACAAAAGATGATCAAATTACTCAAATTGGTGAGAAATTCAGGGCTCAGCCCCATGGTGGGTGCCAGAAATGTGTGTGTGAATATTGTACCTGCAAGCTACAATGAAACACTTGAATATGTCATTGCATCAATGGTTAGAATCATCAAATTCAATTGGAAAACATATAAAACCAAAGGAAACCAACATATTGCTTCCTATCTAAGAAGATTATGATTTAAGCTATAATTGCCCTCATATTATGCATAAATCAGTGACATATTTAGTCCTAGAATGGAAGATTCATCAAGAATTGAAGCTAATTGATGAAGCTAATTAACATACAATTCATGCTTAAAATGATGCAAAGGTTTAATTAAAGCACAAAATGAAGATGATCTAATTATCTATTTGAGATTATGAAACAAAAATGACAGCATAAGAGTCTAATTGAAATACTAAGATTAATGACCTATTGAGCTCAAAATTCAATCCTTTTATGGAATAATTTGAGGAATGAGTGGTTGAGATCAACTTGTGAGGAGAGGTGAGGATTGAATCTTTGGTGATCCATGTGAGTGAACTCTCATTGGTTCACAGATTGAATTTCCATGTGCAAGTGATGAGTTGTATTTAGAGAATTT
The DNA here is from genome assembly GCA_018584345.1 of Thuja plicata. Lineage (NCBI taxonomy): Eukaryota > Viridiplantae > Streptophyta > Pinopsida > Cupressales > Cupressaceae > Thuja > Thuja plicata. Next base: position 4,801,834 of record MU227513.1, read on the forward strand.
ATTTAATTCCTTTTAATTAATTACTTTAGCCAAGGATTTACTTGGGTTGATTTGATTTAAATAGGCCGAGGTAATTAATGTGATTTAGTGATGAAATCACTTTGATTTTAGGAGATCAAATTGTTTTTTGATGAATTAGGCCAATAATTAAATAATTTGATTGACATAAATAGGGGTATGATTACATTTAGGGAAAATAGGGTCTCTAGTTAGAGTAGACCAAGTTAGGTTGGTTACACACCCTAGTAAAATAACTTCATAGTTTTTAAATATAACCAGAAGAAATTAAGAGAAAGGGAAGAGAGATTTTAGCTAGTTTCAATGATTTTAAAGACACTTTGATATCTCAGATTATAGATAGGGAGGGAAATGTGAAACCTCTTGAATTATGGATAGAACAAGCTAATCAAGAGATCAAATCAAGGATAGATATTATTTATAATGATTTTGATACATGTATATTAGAAGGATGCATAGATAAAATCATTGTTATAGGAAATTTCTATGAGATTTTTGAAATTGAAGCTAACTAGGTTGCAGTAAAGTAAACACCTTACAGAGCTAAGGTAGTTGAGATAATTAACTACCAATGTCCAATTGATGAAGATTTTTAAAGATGGGTTAGCATCCATATGATACAGGTGTAAATGGAAAATAGTTTAAGCTCAACTGATAGGCTGATTTTTGGTTATTGGATTTTGGAGAGATGTTATAGTTATGTTTTGTCTCATTCTTTTCTAGCCATAGGCCCTCCAAATCAAAAATTTCAGCAGCTAGAGTCTATTGTTAAGGCCGAGGTGAGATTTTTCATTTACTGACAATTTAAATTTTGTCTTATTGTGGAGTTTTGTAACTAAATGTATTTTATAATTGACAAATAGAGGAATGACATGTGTCTCCTCTTACCATTAGCTTGTATTTTTGTCATTTTTACTATAAAAGGGTAATCAAGGCTAAGAGACGAGGCCTGATTCTTTTGTTAGAAGTATATTTTTAAGGTTGTCAGTCCAGGTGAAATTGAATGATATTTTGAGAAAACTATAAAAAAAAAATTCAAAGAAAATGTACAAATTTGGTGCTATTTTCTTGTAGGTTTTGACTCAAATTCAAGTATACTCTATATTTTATGATAGGAGTAACTTCATAAAATAATGGAAATATATATTTCTGGCCTAATTCTCTCATTTGTGTAAATACTATGTGCTTTTTTAATTGAACCAAGGGTTTGATTATTTTAGTGCACTATTGTGGTGTAAGTAGTTTGTGTTCATGATTTAGTTCAAGGAATTAATTAAAATGATTGAATATATAAATTACACATCCATAGGGTTTAATCAAGGATTGTATAAATATATTAGGTCATAAATGTAATTTTAATACATTGTAAGGCAATATTTTTTCTAGGTTGAAAAGTAATTAAGCATAAATCTTGTCATAAGATGCAGGTGTATGTCAAATGTACAAATAGCCCAATGGATAGGGCACTGATCTAATTCATTTTCTCATGTTTTTGGGTTCTTCTCAAAATAAATTGATTTCACATCAAATTTTATTAATAACGGGAGCCATTTTTAGTTGTGTGTTTGAATTTGTGGAAATACACAATCTCATGCTCCATGTAGGTTGCAGATCAATAAATAAATCCATTATTTAGTATCTCCTTATAATGTTGAGCCTTCATATAAGATTTATTTTCTATATGTTAATGTCGGTCATAAGTTTAGTGTTATGTTTTAAGGGTATTAAGGGATCACCCTCCCTAGTTTTCTAGAGCCTAAAGTGGATAGGGGTTTACTAGATCCTTGTCAGTTGGTCCAAGTGTCATAGAATTTTGATTATTAGGTTTGGATTCTCTATAGGGAATTGATTGATCAACTTGGTTGCTAATTTATTGTGTAAACCTTTTCCAGGAACCAACGAAATGGTGATTCTATTGGGGATGTTAGTAAGAAATTTGATTATAATGGACTTTAAATCTCTTTTGTTTTAAAGTTTTATTAAATTTATACCCATTTGAGTCAGGTCAATTGAGACTTTCATAGAGTTATAAATTGTTATTTATGATTTCAAGGTTGATCCACTAAGTTTATTATTGAAATCCTTGAGTCTTTTATTGTTTGTGACTTTGTGACTTTGTATTATCCTCGAGAGTGAGTGAAATTACAAGAGATTGTTGTTATCAAATCTAAAGTAATTTGAGTCCCAATTAAATTGGGTGGTGAATTTGAGATATTCATACCGGTTTATGTAATTATTTGAATAATTTTAATCAAATAAAAGGATAATTTCAAACATGAATAAGAAGAACACTAGAGCATTTATGAAGCAACATCCTAAAATTACACTGGATGGTGAGCTTCCTAAGGCTTTGAAGAAAGGATGGGATAGAAAAGATGTGAAATATAGAAGTGCTCCCTTGTCATGGAAGCCTTAAAGTGAAAATACAAGTAAGTATTTACATCTTGTCCCAGAGGAAAGTGAATCATCTTCAAAAAAATTTGAAACTGATAGTTTAGGAGTTTTTATAATTTTTTTAACACTCCTCCACATGAAATACCAAAGCATAATAAGGAAGTAAAAAATGTGCATATAACGAGAAAATAAGAGGCCAAAGTAGAAGTAGAAGTCATCAGTTAGAAGTATCTACTAAGGTACCTCCTCCTCTGAGCCATACTACAAAGTTTCCTTATGTGCATGTTGGAGACCAATGGGATGTAGATCTTATAAATTTAGAAGACTCATCTGATTCTGAGATTACTTTACCAGATCTAGATGAGGTATTCAGAGATGTAAATTATTTGAGAAGGGAACTCTAGAAGTCAATGCAGTTGAGGAAGAAAAGAGAAAAGGAAAAGGTGTTTTCAGTTATAAGTGCATTAGTAGAAAGGGATAGTTTATTGAGAAAATTGGCTACTCTTAAGGCCATGAATTGTGAAATACCAAAGCCAATTGAAGAGGGTCTTGTTGTGTCAAAAATTTACCCTAGTTTGGAAAATCCTAAGGACCTAAATAAATCCAAATCAAATCTTATAAATGAGGCCCAGGAGAGTAGCTTAGATAAGGGAAAACATAAAATAAATGGGGTTAAAATTTTTGAACCAAAAGAGCTCCAAAAAGAATCCCAATCCTTGTTTCAGGTAGACATTGAACTAGAAAAGTATAAGAAGGAGAGTGAGGCCATGGAAAAGTAATAATAGAGACTTGAGATATATGCCACTAACATAGAAATGAAGAGGAAAATTTATTTCCTAAAGGAGTCAGCATTAGGTAATATATCTTCTGGTGCAAGTCCTTAAAATCCCTAGAGTACCCAAAATATCTCCAATACAGGCTTTTAGTTTCAATAGGGAGGGGCTGGATTGAATACTATGGTCCAAGGTACATTAGTTGAAAATATGGGAGAAGGAAGTCATAAAATTCCTCAAAATGCTACCCATTTTTTAGTTCAAATTTGCAAAGCATTGGAGAAAAATTAGGGGAAAATGTTGGAGGTGGTATTTTTGGATGGAAGTTTCAACAAAGACTCATTCAGTTGGATAGATATATGCAATTATTTTTTGATAGAATCCCTGGTCAACCGAACCTAGTCCCAAATGATTTAAGAGATAAGACTAGAAATTTTAGTGGGAACAATGCAATAACTGGTGAAGAGCATCTTAGAGCCTTTACTGATATGCTGAATGATTATGAGGTGGAGCATGTTGATGTTATTTGTGTAGTTCTTGACTGAGGATGCTCAAGATTGGTATAGAGGTTTTCCTAATGCAAGTATCAACTCATGGGAATATTTTGAGAACTATTTCAAAGAGAAATATGGTGACAAAACTAATTCCATTTTTATGTTGAATGAGTTCAATAATATCAAGAAATCTCCAAATGAAGCTACAACTAATTTTAACATCAGATTTCAAAAAGTGATATATAAGTTACTCCAAGTATTAAGGTTGGAAGAAAATGCATATCTTACCACATATTTCAATGCATTTGATGCCAAGATGGCTTATTTTTTAAGAGATAAAGATCCTCACACTTTAAGAGATACTTTTAGGATGACCATAAATATTAAAATTAATAGGAGAGCTTCCAAGAAGCTGGGAAAAAGAGAAGATCCTAAGTTATTTAATAACAAAGGAAATAAAAAGAAAATGGATTGATCCATTTGGTTAGGAATAAGGATGATGAAAATCTTGACAAAGTATTGAATTATTTGAAATACCTAAAGGGTATAAATGTGAGGAATGACATAAATATTGGATAGGAAAAGCCTTTGTTCAATAATTTTAACTGACAAGATAGGCTGAAAAATTATCCTTACAATACCCAATGGAAGGATGGGAAACCAATCCAACAACCAAAAAAAATAAGCAGGAGCAGAAAAATCTTGATACTCTGCAAAATAATGAAATAAATTTAAATGAAGACAGACCTTGGTGTATGGTTTGTCAATCTCCTCATTCACCTGATTATTGTGCACTTGCACAATCCTTTTTTGTTACAGAGGAAACACAAGGAAAAAGAGATGAGGAAATGGCTACAAATGATGATGCTTTTTGTTTGGTGACTAATTCTTATATTGAATAAGTACACTATGTTTATGATATTGAGTCTCAAGATTTTGATATTGATGGTCAAATGCATAGAACCAGGTCTTATCATCAACAAGTGTTATCTCATGACGAGTACAATATTGATGGTGATTTATGTAATGTTGAATAAGGTAGAAACTTCGTGTCTTTAAGAAAAACTTTAGAAGAGATAGCTAAGATCACTACTTATATGGTGTCGCAAGCGAAGAGAAATTGTCACTTAAGAAATAAAACAATAGGGGAAGAGAGTAGTAGAATTTCTAGTATGTTCATTAAGGAACCAAAGGATAAAGAAAAGGAGGTGAAAAGTGACAAGAATGCAATAAATATTAAAGAAGTGAAAGGAAAATCATGGTAAAAAATGGTTGAGGTTTCCAAATCCACTGATGAGGCTACTTCATCCAAGATGAAGGAAAAATTTGCTGACAAGTCTGCTACAATTTCTGAAGAGGAATTGAAGAAGAAAACAAACGTTGGAAGTAGTGGATCCAAGGTTGATGAGAAATAAATAGGTATGTTGTTTGAATTACCAAATTATACTCTTGCTGATATGCTACAGTTAATTGCACAAATTATTATAAAAGTTCCTTTTCTATAGATGATGAGGATAAATGAACATAAAGAAAAGGTATTAGCCTGGGTTAAGAGGGCCTCATTTGTGATAATAATGGAAGTAAAAGTGTTTAGCCTAGCTAAGGGGGAAGAGAAAAAGGGAAGAAAAGAATAACAAAGGGATTGAGGGTATTACTTCTCAAATCCCTTAGATGTATTTGGATAACACTATGAATGCGTATTTGGGAAATATTGATTGGTTTTTCCTAAGTGTTATTGTTAATGGAAGAATTGTAAAGAAATGTGTGATTGACTCTGGTGCATCAAATACTATGATGCCATTTAAAATAATTAAATCCTTAGGCTTGGAAGTAGATACAACTCAGTACAGACATTGTGCCTTGGATTCTAGAGAGGTCCCTGTTATTGATATTATTAAGGCTTTTCCTTATAAGTTAGCATCATTTCCTAAAAAAGATTTAACAATGAGTGTATTGGTAGTTAGCATTCTACCTCATTATGGAATTTTTTCTATCTAGGAAATGGAGTGATGCTATGGGGGGTAGTCTGCAATGTGATCTATATTTTGAAACTTACCAAATTAATGATAAGAATGTGAATATTGAGAGAGAATCAAGGGTATCTCACATGATTATGTAGCAGGTAGATGATCGCGTAAATTTGTTATAAACATTGGTATAAATGTATTTAGAGTGGAAGAACTAATATCAGATGACAAGAAGCAACCTGTACTACTGCAAGATGATGTTAATAATTTTTCTATTGCAATGTACTTGTGGACCATGTTTTTTGATGGTGCGAGATCAAAAGAGGGGTCAGGTATAGGTGTTCTTTTGATCTCACCCAGTGGAAAGACTTATAAGTTTTCATTTATTTTGGATTTCCTTTGTACTAATAATTTGGAAGAGCATGAGGCACTTATATTGGGACTAAAATTAGTATAAATTATGGTATTAGATGACTCAGGATTATTGGAGACTCTAAGCTAGCTGTATCTCAGATCATATCTACATATGCATCAAAGAATAAGAGATTGAAATAATACATAAATACAGTATGGGATGAGATAGATATTTTTTATTTTGGGAAAGATTGGATGGATAGAATCTATAATAAGAGTGGTGATCTAATGGCCAATATTGCATTAAGGCCCGATGACATAAATTTTGCAGAGATTTCTAAGGTTGAAGTACAAATAAGACCTTAAATTCCTGATAATGTGGAAAATTGGTAGGTTTTTAATGATGATCAAGACATCCTAAGATTTTTTAATTGTGAAGATGAATATACTAGTCTATAAATAGACTTCAATGCTTATGTGGAAGTTATTGATAGAACAAAGACTGTATTTTCTAACGAAGTTATACAGTGAAAAAAAACAAGGTACCTAAAGGATTGGTAGTGCTCTAGAAAGGGATTTTGATAATAAAGGTAAGATGAAAAGAACTAATGCTATTACATATTTAAGTGACCTAGATGAATTCAATCTTGGTACTCAAGAGACACCTAAGAGGTTGTACATTGGTAAAACATTTCACAAAAAATGAGACATATCTTGATAAACTTATTAAGGAAGTTTAGGCATGTGTTTTCTTGGTATTATGATGTTTTAAAGGCTTATAGAGAGGATTTGTTTCAACATGTCATCTCTCTGAGAGAAAATGTAAAACCTTTCAGGAAAAAATAAAGGCCGATTAATCCTACTCTGGCACCCAACATGAAAGAGGAGTTGATGAAATTAAGGGATGCAAGCATTATAAAACCTATCAGACACTCATCATGGGTCTCAAAACTTGTACCAGTGAGGAAGAATAATGGATATATTAGATTGTCTATGGATTTTATAAATTTAAATATATCTTCATTAAAATATAATTATGATTTTCCTAACATGGAGGCCATGTTACAAAGAGTTACATGGTGTGAATTAATGTACATAATGGATGGTTTTTTGGGTATAACTAGGTAATGGTTAAGGAATCTAAATAGTACAAAACAACATTCACAACTCCTTGGAGATGTATGTTTATATTAGGATGTATTTTGGGTTAACAAATGAAGGTGCAAAATTTCAAAGAGGTATGGATGTTGCCTTTGCATATTTTATCAACATTTTTCTTGTTGTATACAAAGATGAAAATATTACCTATTGAAAAAGGGAGGAAGAACATTGTAGTCACTTAGAGAAAATATTTTCCAAGGCCATTGAATATGGTGTGTTAGTAAACCCCCAAAAGTGTATTTTTTGAGTCACCGAGGGAAAATTTCTTGGTCATATTATTTCTAAGGAAGGAGTGAAAATAGATCCAGAAAGAGTGACAACAATAGATAAAGTACCTTGACCTAAAAATTTAAAAGGTATTCAGTCTTTCTTTGGGAAAGTAAATATTCTTGAGAAGATTTGTAACTAATTTTGCATAAATTTTTAGACCTATTTCCAAAATGCTCAAGAAAGGTGCTAAATAGATTGGGAAGGAGAACTGAGTGTAGCTTTCCATGAGATTAAACAAGATATAAAAGATGAACCAATTTTAAAGACACTAGATTATACCAAAATGATGCAGATATTATCTTTTGCATCATTCCACACAATAGACTCATTTTTGGTTCAAAAGAATTATGAGGGATTTGAGAAACCAATAGCATTTTTTAGAAAATCCTTGCAAGATACAAATTTAAATATGATATTAATGGAAAATAAGCTTATGCATTGGTGAAGGTAGTAAAGGATTTTAGATGTTACTTAGTTGGAGTAACAATTGTTGCATATGTACCCAATGATACAGTCAAAGATATCTTCACCTGATAAGAGGTCTCAGGGAGGAGATGTAGGTGGATCAACTGGATCCAAGAGTTCAATAATGAGATCCAAATAAAAAAATTGATAAGGGGCTACGGGTAAGCGAAGCTGATGAATCAAAGTAATTTGGATGCTAACCAAATCAATCAAGTTGAAGAAGAACATAGGCATATGTCTGTGACATGGATGGGTGTGATTGGTATACTGATATAATTTTTTACTTACAAAACATTAGATGCCTAGAAGGTATGGATGAAGGTAATAAGAGAACCTTGATGTTACATGCTATCAAGTACATAATTAATTGTGATAAGATTTGGGAGAGAACTCTTGATAGTGTGTTGTTGAAATGTGTAGACAAAGTCTAGGCAGAGAAGTTGTTGAATGACATGCATAGTGGAGTGTGTGAAGGAAATTACATGGCCAAGACAATTTTACATTATATTTTAAGGGTTGGGTTTTTGTTGCCTACTATTTTCAAGGATGCTCACCATTTGGTGAAAATATGGAAAATTTAAGTTTTCAAGAAATTTGCCTCTAAATCTAGTTGATACACATGCTCCTTTTAAACAATGGGGTATTGATTTTATAAGAGAAATTGAAACGAAATCTAGATGAGTCCATTCATAGATTTTGGTGGCCACATATTATTTTAAAAAGTGGGTGGATGCAATACCAACTAGGTAAGAAACTATTAAGGTGGTGATAGAATTTTTGATGATTAACATTGTGACAAGGTTTGGGTGTCCCAAAAGGATAGTGTCTGACAATGCTATATGCTTTATTTCAGAAGAATATAATAAATTTTTGAGCAATTTTGGAATCCATACAACATACTCATTACTCTATCACCCAGAAGGTAATGGAAAAGAAAAATCAAGTAATAAAATCTTAATGAAGATCGATATGAGAATCCTACATAAGAATAAGAAGGCTTGGGATTCTAAAATAACACTAGTTGTTTGGGAAGACAAGGTAATTGTGAAGAAGGCCATTGGGCATGCAACTTTTGACTTGGTGTATGGAATACATGCCAGTTTACCCCAAAATAACCTTATGGAGATGTATAAGTTTGTTCAAACATATGATGATGAAATAGAAGATGAAATATAGTCAAGGATAGATTCTGATAGAATTAGATGAGATTAGAAGAGAAGCTCGTGATAGGAATTCCAAAATCTAGTTGCAAGTCATGAGCCTTTATGAAAATATAATGATTGTTATAAAATTTAAAGTTAATGATGTTGTGCTAATGTGGAATGCTAGATTGGAGGGAAAAGGTAAACATGGCAATTTGGATCCAATCTGGTTGGGGCCATATGTAATTCATGATAAATAGGGTGATGATTCCTATTTTCTTAGAGAAATGGCTGGAATATTCTTTAATTTCCACTTCATGGACAATTCTTGACACAGTATTTCTCTTGAAGTAGCTTTTATCCATGAATGGCAGGTAGGATGTATATTTTGCATTATAGTTTTCTTTGGTAATTTTTTTGTCTAGTTTTTGTGCTCTGAGTGTGGTATTCTCTTCTAGTAGTTTATATTTTCCTCACATTATTCCAATGGTCATTAGTATCCCCAACTAGAGATAGTAGTCATGCTTTTTGTTTCCCTTTGAAAAATTTGGTATTTTTAGTGCCTTTGCATTAAAAGTAGTGGTTTAGTTTGTCTTTGCAAAAGGTATTAGGTTTTAGGGTTTAGTGGTTCTAGCTGAAAACATTTTTTTTTTTTTTTTAACTTTGAAGTTCTCTTTTACTTTACCTTTTTTGTGCCACTTATAATGATGGGTCTTGTCTTTGTGGTAGTGAGCCGAGTTTTCTAAGTCCCTAGGTTCTTTAGTCTTAAGTTTTCAACCCCGTGGTTTGTTTTCACTAAGGGCTAACTTTTTTTATTAGCTTAGCGGTCCTTTTGTCTTTACCAGTGATAGTCAATGCTTCCAATAAAAGTTACTTTTTTCTTGACTGTTCACATTCTCACAATCAGAAATGTAACCACTAGAGTTAATCATGAATGCGTGAGAAGTAAAATGCCTGGCATATTTTGAGTTGTTAAGGGTTTTTGGTTTCTCTCTCCTACGATTATGGTTTGCAGTTAGTTATCTATCATGCTACTAATGGGACCATCTTTTTGTGGATGTACTTTTGAGAGGTGATCTTATGTTATAAATGATAAAGTTTCTCAAGAGTTGATTCAAAAGAAAAAGTCTATAATGTCAATCGTTAGATAAAGATCGGCCAAGATCAACAAGTGTTGCTAATTTGTGATTAAAATTGTTAGTCCTTTTAATGATCATGAATCCACATGATAGGAGGTGTATAGCAAGCTTGTGATCGATGGGACCAAATGTGATGGCGTGTAGGATGTGGTGTAAGCCATCTTGACAGTAAGTATTAGAGTAAAAAAATATGTGTCATTCAATCTGGAGGATCAACAGTTGTTATTAAAATCCTTTTCAAATCAATTAGAGACTATTTCTCACGTGAATGAATAATTTTTGGTGGAACCAACTATTTTATTTTGTGTTTCTTGAATTATTCAGAATGTGGATAGGACAAAGGAAGTTAGAAAACCCATGGTCTAATGCCTAGCAGGTCGACCTAGGTAGGGTTGCAGTCCCTATATTTACTATGGATGTAGATTTATTACAGGCTATTACTAAAAAATAAGATCTTTTCCTGAGATTTGTTATATAAATGGTGAGGTCTTGGTCAAGATCACCAGCGATGAAGTGAGACATGTATTTGGGTTAATTGAACCATTAGCACAATTATAAAAAAATTGATATGGATGTCATCAATGAGGATTACAAGAATTTGATAAATTATGTAAAGGGAGCTCTATTATCTCATTATTTGTCAAGTGTGAAAGATTTAAAATATTATTTTGGGCCTAGTTCATTAGAGCCTGTTGGTTTTTTTTTTGCTGAAGTGACTGAACAACAAAATTTTCTCTCTGATAAAATTTTAAAGAGAATCCAACTCCAACTATTATTCCATGTAGTGAAAACTAACAAGTATTCATACCATGCTTCAACACTTTAGGTTTTGCTACAACAAGGGGGGATACCCTTTAATACCTTCAAATAGGCTATTTGGTATTAATCAAGTAGGAATCCCACAAAAATCAACATAACTGGGAGATACTAGATAAATCGCTAATTACCCATTAAAGATCAACCATGAAGTGGAGCATGAGATAGATGGATCACAAGAAACTTATAAAAATATAGGACATAATGGATTTTATGTTTGTGCTTGCATAAACATAGCCAATATATAACTAGAGATGCAACAATATGGAACTTATCAATTTTTTGATCAGTGATTTATCCATTAGGCCATACTCTAAAATAAATACAATATGCAGAATTCAATTACTATTAGAGACTTTGTACCATAAAAACAACTATCCCAAACCCATACTACTTACAAAATCCCAATTTATATCAAGATCAATCTATGTATTAATTAGAGCATCATTTAATTTGATCCTTGATCAAAATTCTAAAATAAATACATAAACACAAATAAACTCTATGCTAATGAATTGGAAAATTCATAACTCATACGAAAAAACACCACATGAGAGATTGGAATCTGGATCTTTGTATTAAGTATAAATAATCATACTTTTGTATACAAGATGTAATCAGAGATAACAACTTCAATAATATGCTAAAGACCTTTCAACTTTATTTCTAATCTTGAAACCTATCTAGTACAATTTTGTTATATTCGCTTGACTGAAAACTTTACAAAAATGCTTACCATCCTCAATTTTCCAACCCTTTCTAATGACCTTGGAAATCCTTTTATAGAAGAGGATTGCAAAAAGCTATGGATCAATTGGATAAAGGACAAAATAAATGACTCAAACAAAAGACAAAAACATAAGTGAAATAATAACCACTTTGTTACAAGATTTTCAAATATTGTGTCTTTTGACCACTTGCTTCCTTCCAACTGATTCAAACTAATTCATAATTTTAGGTGCAATTTGTTGCCTTGGTTCTCTGATGTAATGATCTTTTCATCTGCTTGTCTTATTCAAAATGTTGGGAAAAATTGACATCTGTTGCTTATCACACAACATCATTTTCTTCTTGGTTGGTTGCATTGTATATGTCCTTCCAAGAAGTGAACACCTCATCACTTGGCCAAGGGAATTTGATGAATTCATATTTTTTACTACTCAATTCATTCCAATTTTCCTTTATCTTCTCAATTTCCCTTTTCCAAAACCTGAAGTATGATTTATCTCTTTCAATGGTTTTGATAGTTTGAACAAACAAAAGTGTGTTATCTAGAGTGATGATGTTGTTAGTCCTGGTTTCCAATTCTTCACCCATATAATTTATCCACTTGGCTTCCTTCTTTAGCTTACCATTCCTTTTGAATAAATTGGGAAATATTTCATAATGGGTTTTTGAATACTCCTTTCTTAGTGTCTCATCTTTTTTAAAGGATGATACTTCTCCTTATATCCAAATCAATTAACATTTTGAAGCACTTGTAAGTGGTAGTCAACACAATGTCAACATTATCTTCCCTCTTAAATAATGAATAAAACTATTTTAATTCTTCCTTATTTCCTCTCCAACTTTGCATAATTTGATCCCATTTTTCTTTGTCCTCATTGAAAGAATTCAGTATACTCATAATTTTCTTGCCATGTAAGTAAATAAATGTTGGATCCAGATCATCAGAAAAATGCACAAGAATGGTTCTTATCTTATCATCATATCTTTGTTGCACCCATATTTGTGCCTCATGGAACTTTGTACTTTATTCATCTCATCTTTTGCTCACTCCTAATCTAGTCCTTTCAGCTACTAGTTTATCCTTTTCATATTTTAGATCTGCCTCTGTGGTAGGGCCAACTGGTATGGGGGAAGGAGTAAATTCAATAATTGGGCTAGAGGAAGAGGGCTTATTTGGGTCCTAGGTTATCACCCTCTATAGATAGTTTTTGATTATTTGTTGTCCTTCTAATCTGGAAATTCTTTTATCCTTCTCTGAGGATTTCATCCTTTCATCATTATAAGCCATTAGGACTATTTCTAGCTTGATTCTCAGGATTTTAATTTCTTCCTCTTACTTATCTACTACCTTTAGACCAAATTTTGTAGACTCCAATGTTATGCCTGCTGCTTCTACTCCAGTGGTTTCTGCAACTGTTCTTACTAGTAGATTGTCTGCCTACTCAACATGGGTGTCTTCATTAGTCTTTTTTTGTTCCTTCCTCTTTAGTGACCACATTACTAATGCAGCATGGTTTTCACTAAACTTGAATTCTTTACATTCTTGTTGATCCTCTGCTTCAGTGGCATGCATGGTTCTTGTCTCTTTCTAAAATCATCAAACACTACAGCATCAACTATGTCCCATTCTAGAAGGATAAGTACTCCCTCTTTCCTAACTAACTCTCTGCCTTCTTCAAGAGTAATCTTCTCAAATTTGGTCATCATTTCTCGTTTCACCTCATTTTCAATTTCATCTGTGTTTCTATTAGGATGGTCCTTTTTCCTTTGTTGACATTTTTCTTTGAACTCATTAATATAAATTCTCCACAAAATGGAACAAATGTCATAGCCTTCACAAATTTATCATCTGACAGAAACTCATCACTAGCTTATTTTGTTATAGGATCCAGTTCCTTTCCAACAAATTCAGCAATAGTCAAATCTATCTTTGTATTTTTAGGAGCCTCTAGCATCCCTTCTTGCATCTCTTTAGATGTTATTACAATCTTCCCTGCATCTCCCATCTGCAGTAATTGTTTGGCAACTTCTTGTTCATCCATGTGTAAGTGGTATGGGGAAGTGGAATATAATTTCTCCAATTTTTGTCCCTCTTCCTCTATTCTTTGCCTCTTTAGGAGTGTCATCAATTTAGATTCTAAATTCATGGCCCTCTTCCCTTTTGAAGTAGAAACCTCTTTATCATGCACTTTTGTTTCCAACTAGCCCCTATAGGATGTTTCACCTTTTTGCATTATCATATTGTACCCTTGCTTTTGATGTAGCACATATCTCCCAGGTGGAACAATCCTACCATGTGTGGACTTGCTCAGGATGGCCTTAGCCTGCTTTGGCTCTACGTTTATTACTGCCTCTTTCTTTTGATTTAGTGTTTGCATGAAATCGTCAAATAGAGACATCAATGAATCAATCTTCTTAGCCCAGGCATGGAATTCCTTCAAAGGATCATATCCTCTATCAAAATTTTGTACAAAGTCTAAGGTCTTCTTGTAAACCTACCACTTTTCTTTCTTAATTTATTTCTCTTTTAAATTGAATTCATTTATGATGATGTCCTTTGGAAAGTTGAATTGATGATCCAATACTCAAAACTTTTTTCTTTTCCTAAACATATCACTTATGAATCCTTTGGTGTCAGCACATCTTATCACTAATGTTGGCATCTGATAAGGTTCAAGGTATTTATCTAAGTTCTTCCATCCCCCTTTGGTGATAAAAAAATGGTGTACAATAGGGAAGATGGTGTCTTTCCCTTTTCTTGTCAACGCCTCCTCTTGTAACCCACCAATTTGTTTGATTATTTCTGCAATGCCTACTTTAAGGGGGACTTGATATGGGAGTATATTTGGAACTCCTCTAAAACCACACACTCTAAAGATTGTTGAAACATGGTATAAAATGATATCACCTCAATTGTGTACTATCTCAATAGTTTGAGAAAATTCCTTTATTCTTAAAAGATTCAATAAACCTTTGGGGATTCTTGGATTTTTTGAGAATAATAAGGCTCTAAGCCTGGAAGAAAAACACCTATCAAAAGTGATGAAACTGGCCTCTTTCCTATCCCATGAAAAACCTACACTCCACAGCTGGACATGCATCTCTTCATCATCTTTTACCCTCATTAGATCCATCTCTTTTTCAAAATAATCAACACCCTTGAACAGGATCATATGCATTATCATGGAATACCAACCAAATGTCCTAGCTATCTTTGCATAATTTATACCTATTAAACCATGGTGAATCAGTTCAGCAATATAAGTGGAAAAATAAAAAATAATAGCCAAGTGTGGATGAATAATTTGGACCATCATGAACATATAGTGAATTTGCATCTATGTTTCTTCATCCCTCCCAAAATATGACTCAGGGCACTGTACATACCTCTAGCCCTTGGATTAAAATATTCTAACTTGAATGGTTCTGGTGTATTAGGTCCTACCATAACCAATTCTCCTACCTTGTTAAAGAATTCCTTCGAGGGCCCACTTCTAAGGTAATTTATTTGAGCCTTATTTACTTCTTTGAAATGATCAAAATCAATATTCTCCATTTGAATAGAAGGATCATTTAATTGGAACACCTCCCTTATTTCCTCAGATGTGATGCTTACTAATACATTTCCATTTATGTCCCTCACAACCCTAAAAACACTATCATACTTCTCTACAATTTGGATTACAAATCCATGTCCTTGAATACACCAGTGATTATTAACTTTCCCACATCAAGCTGCCAGATGTTACTATTTGGGGAAAACGCATTCCTCTGGCTAAAAGCTACTTTAAATAATCCTAAACCAGGCATGCTAATTTTGGCATCTCTTTCCCATCTGCCCTTATTATACAAACCCACCCGAATTTTTAAATGAGGATGTTTTGGAACTATTTCTTTGAGTTTGGTAGTGTCATTTATTGACCTAGTTAATTGTTGTAAGAAATCTTCACATAAATTTATCTCCTGATAATTTGTTTTCCCTTAAATTTCTCTTTTGGGTGTCATTCTCAAATTTAGGGTTTTAGAAAAAAAAGTAACACCTTTGTATGCAAAAATAACTTGCTTCACAACAATAAAACTTGTAGACACCTGAAAATGAATAGGCTTGCGACTTTACATTAAAAACACTAATTTTCATCTATTAATTAATGGTTTTTTAATCATTAATTAATCATCTATTTTCCTCTAAATTCATTCCCCAAATCATCTAATCAAATTCCCAAAATTAATTAAATAATGAATTTTATTTAATTAAATAACCTTAATTGATTAATTACCATTAATTAATTAATTAAATTCAATTTCCTATAGTTTAAATTTAAATAATTAAACTTACTAATTAAATTCTTCTAATTAAATTAATTTAATTTCATTCAATAAAGTGATTCTAAATCAAAAAGAATTCAATTATCTCACATGTTGAAAAATTTAATTAAATAAATGAATTAAATATTCATTTATCTTCAAAGAGATAACTCCAATCATATCACATGGGTTACTCCACCCGTCTCTCTAGTCCACATGGGTAACTTCACCCACCTCTTCAGTTCAAAAAGGTAACTCGCAATTAGCTCTTCAATCAACCAAACTTTGTCTCCTCTTTATCAATTGAAGAGGTGGAGTTTACTGATGGCTTCTCTAGTTCCTTTTAATTTCAACCATTTATCTCCCTATCTATGGGATTGAACTCCACCATTCATTTCATCCTCAATTCCTATCTAATAAACCCTTCATAACCATTTGAAGGATCCAGGATTTCAAGCTCTCGTGCGCCATTACTATGTCAGTTTGGTTCTAGCATTCAAGCCATCTTGCGATCACACACCCGTTTCAATTAGCAAATTCTCGACACTTCTCAAGTCATAGACGTTACCCACACCAATAGTGAGTATCAAAAATAGTATTTTGGAAGTAGTAGAGAGAGACAATAGAAGCTTCAAGCACTTTGGGGTTTGCATTCATTTGTTTTCCTTTCTTTGCTTGTACATTTTATTGCTTACATTTCAAGTTATTCATTTTAGTAGTTCTTGTGTATTGGATTTATATCATTGTAAAACCTTTGCTACTAAACCTCACCTTTGGAAAGCTTGGGAATAATGAATCATGATTGAAGGAGGTGTACAAAACCCTACTGCCAATTCAATTCACAATGTTTAGAAATGTAGTTCTCAGAAAAACTTACCTATTCTACAAGAGTTGGAAAATAGACAGCAAACACCACAATTTAGCTCTGCTCCAATAACTTCATCAATTATGGCGTTCAAAAACTTGAAAATACAAACTTATACATACTCTCAACTATAATTAGCATTTAATTTCCACTGAGATGACCACACACTTCACCATTACTGTCGCCTCATTTAAACTTTCGCAGCCCAACAGTTCAGAAATTTTTTCTTTACTAGTTTAAAATGTGACCGTAAGTCTCAACAACTTCCTATTAAATCTTGCATCTATCAATGATTGATGAAGGTCACCATTAGTATGGAAACATGTTCATTAGGTGCAATTCCTTGATGAGTAGATCTCAATCATCTTTCGGCTAAGGCTTTGTGTTATCCGTCTGATTAACATCAACTTGCAGCATCTTTACCTTCTTTTACAACCTGCAACCCATGACCTCACTTATGCTACATGTCACTCAAGTGTGATTCCTCAAAGGTTAATCTCCTTACATCTCTTTCTTAATGCTTCACAGTCACATTTGGATCCTTTTAAAACTGTTAGTGTTTTACTTTCCTTTACTTCTGGCTGGGTCCCATCACTTATCCCTGTGTCGTGCTAGCGCAATGCCTTGATGAGTAGATCTCAATCATCTTTTCTTTGAGGATATACATTGTTCATCTGATTAAAACCAACCTGATCACATATTAACCTTACCATTTACTTCATAACTACAGGCCCCACAAACTTATGAAAGACACATGGCTACGAGGTGCAATGCCTCAAAGGTTATCTATTCTGCATCTTGTGATTGAGGAATCATGCCAACCATTAGATTTGATTTGATTTGATCATAGGTTACTCAACTACCATCTTACTGACCATACATTTAAACTCCTAGATAGGACACGCATCATCAAGGAACAATTCCTTAATGGTTAAACACTTTTCATCTTTGGGCTGAGGCATTACGCCAGCCATTGGATGAATGTTAAGTTACATCATCTTTACTTTATCCTTTATCATTGAGCAGGGCCTCCCATATTCCAAGTGTCACTCAGGCGTGATGAATTAATGAATAGATCTTGATCATATTTTGGCTAAGGTTTTGCGCCAACCACATGATCAATTCTAATGTGCTTACCTTTTACTTTGGCTTCTCTAAATTCATCTAGACCCACTGGGACAGATGTCACATAGGCACAATGCCTTGAATGGTAGATCAAACATATCTTGAGATTAAGGCAATGCACTGTCTATCAAATCAAATAGAATCTGCATGCATTTTATAATAACCTTTTAACATATTTTGGACCCGCCAAATACACGTGGCCTTCAAGTGCAATGCCTTGATAGGTATATTTTGATCATCTTTTGGCTAAGGCAACATGCTATTCGTTTGATCACATTGGAGTCACCATAAATTTTAAAACATGACTATAGAGCCTTTTCCTATTGATTAATTTTACTTTCATGTTAGATAACCTTTTTACTCATTATGTCAAGTAATTGGCAGGCACCTAATTAGTGTGATTCCACCAAAATTTATGCATATGGTCATTTAGATAGAACATCCTGGATTATCCATTGCGTATGATTTTTCAACCTATCTAGTAAATAAGATACATGAGGAGTTATAGTTGGTGAAGAAAGATGGGGGTAGTATTTTTATACCACTATTCATTCTTAATGTATATGATTCTTTTGAAACAAGCATATTTATTTTCTCAAAGTATGAAATTGATGAGAATAATTGGGGGAGAAGTGCTAGTACAAATTTTTACAATGAATCTATCATGGGATAGAAGTGAGGTTACATTTGTGAGATTCGATAATGTTTTTGCATCAAGTCTTAGGTCTATATTGATTGCAAATGTAAATAGGATTCCTGTAGAGCTCCATGCTTTTTTAAGCCCTAAAGAAATGAGGCCTGAGATGAACATTTCACATAATTGGGGTGATGTAATACCATACTTTGTTAGCATAGTCTTAAGGGTATATGGATATCTAGGGACACCCCATGTTTTTCCTTTTAAGGTACTCTTGAGATAAGGATTTGCAGAGGTGATATAACAAATTGGCTAGATTGAAGAAGTAGAATTGGTAGGGAAGGAAAAGGGGACCTTATTTCCTGATTATATATTCATACCTTATTATTTTTAACAAGAGGTGGTTGGGTGCACTTTGATAAATTCTTTGAACCCTACCATTTAGGCACTAATATTGCAAGATAGAGTGACTAGGAAAATTTCTTCAACATGTTCAAATTAAGGATTAGAATGCCTCAGAGCGAGCATATCTTCTATTAGCCTAAAGATGTCATTGAAAATAAATTTGATTTGAAGCTACAATATGAGTATAAGGAGAAACGAGTGGATTACAAGAAACTCTTAGTACCAGTTAAAGAGATGGATGCCACATATGATCCTTTGATATGATTTACTCCTTTTTCAAATAAGATAAGAGGATTAATGAAAAAATATGAAGAGATCATGGAGGAAACTAAAGATAAGTTGGACCTATTGGAAAAGGTTTATAGAAATATTCCAACTACCAAAGTTTCTTCACACACCTCTCCAGATTAAAATTCTGACTTTCCCATCTGTGCCGCTCAAGCCCAATGCGAGTGAGCTAGAGGATAAACCTATTTTTGGACAACCAATTGGTACCAAGTATATAAAAATTAGAGGAGAATATGAATCATATTATGATGAGAACATTTTTGATGTATCTAATTCCTCAAAAGAGGAGGTTCATGATTCAAGGAGAAAGGAGATGGAAATTGTTAGTGATGATGCCCCTATTACTGTACCACCTATCAGACCTTTGGGAGGCATAAGGGTTTTTGAATATGATGATTCTCCACCAGATATGCCCCTGCCACCACTTAAAAATAAAATAAAGAATACTCATGTGGCTAGTTAAATTGATGAAAGTGGTATGGTCAGTATCTCAGATTAAGAAGTTTAGATGGGTATGCTTGATGGGCTTGTAGCCCCAGAAGTTGACTTCACTTCATAGGATATTAAAGGCGTAGCATAAAAAGATGCCAGAAAGGAAGCATGTGAGGCCTTTATTAGTGATGATAAGTTTGTGAAGAGAAAGGCTTTTCTATAATGGATTTGGAGAGCTAGGATAACATATTATAACAAGAGATGTGAGGAGAGGATTGGTGCACAACTAGATAGGCCTTCACATGATTAGGGAGAGGAAAGTAAAGTTGAAATTATTAATGGATTTAGTGCTTATACACCACAAGAGGGAAGAAAAATTGTGCAGGATGTTGGTGTGTTGTTTCTCATAGATTAGGATATTGCTTATACAGTAGCCATAGATGCTATAAGAAAATCAAATGAGCCTTTGTGTAGATCTAAAGAAGAATCAAGAAAAGAATTGAGAGGATCATCTTGGAGTTCAGAATATGTAGCTTTGGATATTTGGTCCTTATCATAGGAGGGGAGAAGGCTAGGTTCCAAAGGAGGTAATCCTAATGTGGGAGGTATCCTAATGATCAAGAAGGCTTCAGAAACATCATAAGTTGAAGCTGTAAGCATCACAGTGAATTTTTCCTTGTTGTCTGAGGAAACAGAAAAGAGAGTAGAAGCAAAAAGAGTGGAATATAAGGATAAATATGAGGAATTTTTTGGTAAGTATGGGAAATTACATAATTATTTTGTTGAATTACAAGCTACAAACTAGATATTAGAAAAAAAGGTAAAAGATGTAGAATTTGCTGCCTCTACTTCCACTGTAACTTTTTCCGTCATTGGGGAGAATCCTTTTACTTCATCCAATTAGAAAATTTCCTTTTACAATCCTCCAGTAGTACAAATACCACTAGAAGTTGATGAGATAACATGCTCTGTGGACCCAACTAAGGCATAATTCCTGAAAGGATTGATGAAATGGAAAAGAAGTTGAAAGATACCAAACATGATTCATCTGAGAAAAAAAGGAGATATTATATACAGTTTTGAATCATATGTACAATAAATTTTAGGGAAAATTGGTCCATGTTCATGATTTTTATTCTTTATTGTTCACTCCAGTCATAATTTTTGCAAATGATAAGGCTGATTTTATTCCAATTGTGGATAAGTGGATAAGAAGAGTTGATAATCTCAAAACTATGGTTATTTATTCTATCTTGCACAAAGATAATCCTAATGAGCTACAACCTACACACTCCCTGGTAAAAGAACTTCATAGTTTTCAGATGTTACCAGAAGGAATTGAGAGAAAGGGCAGAGAGATTTTAGCTAGTTTCAATTATTTTAAAGACACTTTTATATCTCTGATTACAGACAGGGAGGGAAATGTGAAACCTCTCAAATTATGGAAAGATCAAGATGATCAGGAGATCAAATCAAAGATAGATATTATTTGTAATGATTTAGATACAGGTATATTAGAAGGATGCATAGATGAAATCATTTCTACAGGATATTTCTATGAGAGTTTTGAAAGGGAAGCTAACCAGGTTGCAGTAAAGTATACACATTATAGAGCTAAGAGATTTGAGATAATTAACTACCAATGGACAACTGACAAATAATTTTAAAGATGGGTTAGCATCTATATGATAGAGGTGTAAAACAAAAGTAGATCATGTTAGGAATAACAGTCCATAAGCACAATTGAGAGGGGGGTGAATCAGTTATGATACTAAAAATTAAAATTTAAACTTTATAAACCAAAACTTAAATTCAAATGATAACAGAGTAAATTCCAACACAATAACACAATACTTATTGTCAAGGAAACCCTGTCCAAATCTCATGTGCAGAATCCAAGTATTTACTCCTATGAATTCCCCTTCAGAAAGTGTGTTGATCAATGATTCCCTTGCGACCATATTACATGAAAATAGCTTCTTATAATCTTCAGTAGCCTTCTCCAATTCATCCTCAGTCTCTATATTTTCCTTCTTTTTTGTGATCATCCAGTAGTAAATTCCAAAACATAGAAAATGTATTCTCATCTTGTTCTTCCAACTCTCAAAGTTTATAGGATCAAATTTTGAAATATCCTTCCTGTAGTAAGTCATTTGCAGGATCACCTCAAGATTTTAATCTTTCTCTCTAAGGACCATTAGTCTAATACCAATTGTAAGGAATAATAGTCCACAAGCACAACTGAGAGTGGGGTGAATCATTTGTGATACAGAATAATAAAATTTAAACTTTATAAACCAAAACTTCAATGCAAATGATAACACAGTAAATGTCAACACAATAATACAATACTTGTTGTTGAGGAAACCCTATTAAAGGTAAAACCCAGGTGGGAATTAGTACCCACAAATGATGTACTGAGAGTATAGTATCCATGTTAAAAGATTTAGCCATGTTAGGAGCTTATTACAACATTACATTACATAGTCTATGTTAAAGGAAAGACCTTATTAGGATTCAAGAGTAACAGTGGGCTCACTACCTAGGCACACTTCCCAAAGAAGGTTAAAGACACTCTCAATGATTAACAATCCAAACAAGTGTATATAGAGAATATACAATCCAATGAACTGTCTGATAGCAACTGGCTTTACTTGGTTAGTTCCAATGAATTATTATAATCACCAACTCTCCTCTACATCTAGACGTCAATCAAGCCTCACAACTTCCACACTTCTCTGTCCTTTCAAATATCTTCTCATCATTCATACATCTTTTCAAAAGAAAAGATCTCTCATATATACCCTATTACAATAATTGATTAGGTCGGTCAATTAAGCTTTCCCAATATACAAATAATTATTTAACCCCTTTCTAAGATACACAAGGACCTAAAACAAGTGAACATCAATTACAATAAATCATATATACTCCAATATCCATAATCCATGCTCACAATTCATAATACATGCTACATCTCTGAGGTCAACCCCAAATAGGTCTCCTCCAGAATACACGCCACAACTGACGTCACCAACATGTCTATAAAAATTGATCAAAAAAAATATTCCTTAATATTTCTTTTATCATACCTTAAGATTGCATACTCTGAAACATATTTTCCTGTAAGATATACCCAAAACACAGATACCTTCTCTATCAAGCATCACTTCCATAGTCCAGAAACCAGTCTTCACTAAAACAACTGTAACATCACCAATATGCAATATTAAGCCAAGTGACCTTAGGAATAAGGTCATCAAACATCCTTCTCCATATCCTTATCTTCAATCATTCTGAATCATCCGTACAGTGTCTGTAATCTTTTGTCAGTCATCATACAATAATAATAACCAACATGTTCTCTCCATAGAAACATATGTTGACATCATTAAAAAAACATGAACATCAACAGTTTCAATAGTACCCAAATATGATATCATCCAACAATATCCCCCTTTATCATTGATGGAAACATATAGGAAAATATATCAACCCAAAAAGTGATCTCTCTCAATACAATCTTCTCAATATCCTCAACACAAATCTCCCCAAAATAGTAGGGATTTTCACATAGAATCTTTCCTCTTTAGAAACAATGGCAAAGGATGCCATAACTCATATATAACCTTCTGTAAGGTGTATCTTTTTCAAATCTTCATGTCTAATAGCCAGGTACAAAATTACCCAAATGTGCTCCATAGTGTTCCTGTGATCACTTCCCCTAAGGAGTAGATCCATAGATAAAATCTAGAAAATGATATGGCTCTGAAAGACATAGGACTGATGCATGTAAGCATCAATCAATTACCACTAGAAGGGGATCTCACCCCAAGTGTGCTTATGATATATTCAAAATCATCTTTTGGCAAAGGTTTTGTAAATATATCTTCTATGTGTTCCTTTGTGCTAATATACTCCAGTCTAATCTCTTTCTCTGCTACCTTCTCCCTCAAGAAATGATACTTAATAGAAATATATTTAGTATTTGAATGCATTATAGGATTCTTCGACATATTCACTATGCTAGTGTTATCACAATAGATAACCACTGGCTCTTCAAAAATCATTCCAATGCCCTTCAACATTTGTTTCATCCAAACAACTTGTGTACAATTTATTGCAGTAGCAACATACTCTTATTCGGTAGTAGACTGAGAAATAGAGTCCTACTTCTTAATTAACCAAGAAACCAACCTTTTCCCAAGGAAAAATGCTCCACCACTTGTACTCTTTCTATCATCCACATTACCTTCCCAATCAGCATTAGTGTAATCCTGTAAAATAAAGTCATCTAATTTTTCATACCACATTCCATATTCTATTGTTCCTTTCAAGAATCTAAAAATTATTTTCACATTAGCAAGGTGTGTCTCTTTAGGATCTTCTTTATATCTTGCCACAATTCCAACTACATTGGAAATGTCTGGTCTAGTGTGAGTTAGATATTGTAGACCACCAATCATCGATATATACTTTGTTTGAAAAACACTTTGAGTCTTATCAATACTAGTCAGTTTGTATCTAGTCACCACGGGTGTCCCAATAGGTTTACAATATTCCATTCTAAACTTATTCAACATTTCCTTAAGATACTTGGTCTGAGATATAAAAATACCATTCTTTCTCTAATTAAGTTGCAAACCAAGAAAACATTTCATCTCTCCAATCATTGACATTTCAAATTCATTTTCCATTTCTTTAGAGAAATTCTTACTCATCTTATCATTGCCTCCAAAAATGATATCATCAACAAAAAGTATAAAGTACTTTTCAGCATAATAAGATCTTTCTCTTGTAGGACCACATAGATCTATATGTACCAGATCCAACTTCCCTTTTTTTGAATAATATTTTCTTTTAAAACTACTTCTAGTCTGCTTCCCCATAACACACTCTCTACACATAGTGTTAGATGGTTTCACAATATTAGGTAGATCTCTTACAACATTTTTCATACTTGCCTTTACAATGTTATCAAATTTAACATGAAAAAATCTTCTATGACATAACCAACTGTCATCAACCTTCACAATAAAACAAGAAGCTTCATATGTATTCAATTCAAATACATTACCTCTAGATTTAGTACCAGATGCGATAAAGTATCCTGATTTACTTCTGATAGAACATTTCCCATGAATGAATTTGAATTGATAACCTTTGTCTACTAGCTTCCCAACACTCAACAGATTATGCTTAAGTCTATCAACAAGTAGTACATTGTCAGTATTAGTCTTTTCATCCAGAGAAATAGATCCAACTCCAATGATAAGCTTAGGAATATTGTCACCAAATCTAACAACACCACCATCATATATTTTCAGACTCAAAAAATTATTTTAATCTCCAGTCATATGATGTGAACAACCACTATCTATAACCAATTCAAATTTATTTTCAACATGAGATACTAAGGCTTTTTCTTCATGTATTGGTTCATGATCCTTAGTAGAAATAAATCCAGTTTCATCATAATGAACATCATCATCAGATACACCTTCACTAGCATAATAACATTCCTTTCCTTTTGAATAATTTGATTTATAAAACTTAGGTTTATGCTTTAGAACCCTTGTAGGACATAGAGATGCAAAATGACCAATCTTGTTACATGAAAAAAATTTCAAAGGTAAATTGTCTTCAAATTTGCCCTTACTCTCGTTTCTCTTCTAGCGATCAGGGCTACCACTTCATCTAGCTTTCTTTCTCCCTTCTATATTTTTCCCCATTCATCATCATAGTCTCCAATTTCTTCTCTTAAGTCATTATTGTTGGTGCTCACAATTCCAGATAAGGTCATTTTGTTTCTATGGATAGTTGCCTTGAATGCTAACTCTACTTTAGGTAAAGAATATCCTAGTTCTACAGGCTCAAAAGTAGTTAGCTTCCCAATCAACATCTCTCTAGTGAAATTCAATGTCAAAGGTATAATCTCCTCTATAGCTTGTACTTTATTTTTGTATATAGGTGTCAGAGATTTGAGTATCTTCACAGTCACTTCTTCCTCACTATAGGTGCCTCCAAAAATTTTGATGCCAATAACCGCTTCAGTAATTCTCTATCCATTTGCCCTAATGTTCTCATTATCTCTCATTTGCATTGATTTCATCTTTGTCTTTCAATTTTTTATCATTTCCTATTTAGTAAACTTATCTCCTATATACATTTCTTCCAACCTTGTCTGAATCTCATGTGTAGAATCCAATTCTTTTACTTCTATGAATTCCTCTTTAGAAAGTGCATTGATCAATGATTCCCTTGTGATCATATTACATGAAAATATCTTCTTATCATCTTCATTAGCCTTCTCCAATTCATCCTTAGTCTCTATTTTTTCCTTCTTTTTTGTGATCATGCAGTAGTCAATTCCCAAACATAGAAAATGTGTTCTCATCTTGTTCTTCTAACTGTCAAAGTTTTCAGGATCAAATTTCAAACTATCCTTCCTTTAGTAAGTCATCTTCAAGATCACCTCAAGCTTTTAATATTTCTCTCTAAGGACTAGTATCTCTAATACAAATTGTTAGGAATAACAGTCAACAAGCACAACTGAGAGGGGGGGAGGGGTGAATCAGTTGTGATACAAAATATTGAACTTTAAACTTTATAAACCAAAACTTCAATGCAAATGATAACACAGTATATATCAACACAATAGAACAATGCTTGTTGTCGAGGAAACCCTATTAAAGGTAAAACCCTAGTGGGAATTAGCATCCACAAATGATGTACTGAGAGTATAGTATCCCTGTTAAAAGATTTAGCCTTGTTAGGAGCTTATTACAACATTACATTACATATTCCTTGTTAAAGGACAGATCGTGTTAGAATTCAAGAGTAACAGTGGGCTCACTGCCTAGACACACTTCCCAAAGAAGGTTAAAGACACCCTCAAGGATTAAAAATCCAAACAAGTGTATATAGAGAATATACAATCTAATGAACTGTCTGATAGCAACTGTCTTTTCTTGGTCAGTTCCAATGAAGTATTATAATCACCAACTTTTCTCTACATCCAAAATTTAATTAAGCCTCATAGCTTCCACACTTCTCTATCCTTTCAAATATCTTCTCATCATTCATACATATTTTCAAAAGAAAATATCTCTCACATACACCCTATTACAATAATTGATTAGGTCGGCCAATTAAGCTTTCCCAGTATACAAATAATTAATTAACCCCTTTCTAAGATACACAAGGTACCTAAAAAAAGTAAACATCAATTAAAATACATCATATATACTCCAATACCAAAATCCATGCTCACAATTCATAATACACACTACATCTCTAAAGTCGACCCCAAATAGGTCTCCTCTAGAATACATGCCACAGATGATGTCACCAACATGTCCACAAAAATTGATCAAAAACAAACATTCCTCAATCTGTCTTTTGTCATCCCTTAATCTCGCATACTCTGAAACATCTTTTCCTATAATATATACCCAAAACATAGAGACCTTCTCTATCAAGCATCACTGTCATATTCTAGAAACCAGTCTTCACTAAAACATCAGTAACATCACCAATATGCAATATTAATCCAAGTGACCTTAGGAATAAGGTCATCACACATCCTTCTCCATATCCTTATCTTTGATCATTCTAAATAATCTATACAGTGTCCGCACTCTTCTTTCAATCATCATACAGTAGTAATAATCAGTTTGTTCTCTCCACATAAACATATGTTGACATTAGTGACAAAACATGAATATCAACAACATCAGTAGTACCCAAATCTGATATCATCCAATAGTTCAACCTCAACTGATAGACCAATTTTTGGTTACTAGATTTTGGAGAGATGTTACAGTTATGTTTTGTCCCATCCTTTTTAGCCATGAGCCCTCCACATCAAAATTTTCAGTAGCTAGAGTCTATTGTTAAGGCTGAGGCGAGGTTTTTCAGTTACAGGCAATTTAAATTGTCTTATTCTGGAGTTTTGTAAGTAATTTTATTGTAATCGACAAATAGAGAAATGGCACGTATCTTCTCTAGCCCTTAGCTTTTATTTCTTCCCTTTTTCCTATAAAAGGGTAATCAAGGCTAAGAGATGGGGCTTGAGTCTTTTTTTAGAATTCTATTATTAAGGTTGTCGATCCAAGTGAAATTGAATGTTATTTTGAGCAGACTATAAAAACATTTTTCAAAGAAAATGTATGAAGTTAGCGTCATTTTCTTGTAGTTTTTGAGTCAAATTCAGGTATACTTTGTATTTTATGACATGAGTAACTTCATAATTTTAATGGAAAAATATATTTCTGGCCTAATTCTCTCCTTTGTGTAAATTCTATGTATTTTTTTAATTGAACAAAGGGTTTGATTATTTGGGTACATTATTGTGGTGTATATAGTTTGTTTTCATTCTTTAGTTCAATGAATTAATTAAAATGCTTGAATATATAAATTACAAATTGATAGGGTTTACTCAAGCATTTTATTTAGTAGATTAGGTCACAAATGCAATTTTAATACATTGCAAGGCAATATTTTTTCTAGATTCAAAAGTTATTAAGAATAAATATTATCATAAGATGTAGGTGTATTTCAAATTTACAAATACCCCAATGGATAGGGCACTGATCTAATTCATGTTCTCATGTTTTTGGGTTCTGATCAAAATAACCTGATTTCACATCAAATTTTGTTAATAAAATGATCTATTTTTAGTTCCTTGTTAGAAGATGTGGAAATATACAATCTAATGCTCCATGTAGGTTGTAGATAAATAAATAATTATCCATTATTTAGGATCTCCTTATAACATTGATGCTTTATATGAGATTTATCTATGGTATGTTAATGTCGGTCATAAGTTTAGTGTTACGTTTTAAGGGCATTAAGAGATCACCCTCCCTGGTTTTGCAGAGCCTAAAGTTTAGAAGGGTTTACTAGTTCCTTGTCAGTTGGTCCAAGTCTCATATATTTTTTATTATTTGGGTTGGATTCTCCATAGGGAATTGATTGATCAACTTTTTTGTTATTTTAAAGTGTAAACATTTTCTAGGAACCAACAAGGTGCCCCCAAGAAAGGACAAGTCAAGGGAAATGAACACATGACAAAAGAGAGAACAAAATGGATCTACTAACTCTAGGGTTTGTATGATCATATGATAATAGATGTATATTATATCAAAATGAAATTTAATCATTCCCCAAAGGTGGTAGAACTACAAGCGCAATAGAAGAATGACACATAAGAGTTACAAAGAAGAATCTTTTTGGGATGACATAATGGAGACCAAAAAGAATAAGTAGATACCATTTTTCATCATCCCCAATTCAACAACACAAAGGCATACTTATGAATAGTAGCACATGCATGACATAACATATAAAAACATATAGAAGAAGTGAGATACAAATAGAAAAATGTTTATGATATTTTGATTCCTTTATCACCTTGAACCAAAAAAGGAATAATGATCATTTAAAGAAATCTAATAACACATATAACATGCAACACATCATGGGGGAAGCACATCACAACAAACAAGAAAACACACAAAATCCACTGCACAAGAGGAGATAGTCAAGTGTATCACTTTCCCCCATCTCGATATGTAGATTTTAGGGAAGGTAGGAAAAATCCAAGAGGATCAACATCAATAATAATAGATGGAACAATAGCTAGTTCTGAACAAGGACCGTGCTGTGAAGATGGGTCAGTTTTCTCATCACTAGGATTAAGAGATAATTGTCATGAAAATATAACTACTAAATCATGATTAAAATCAATAAGCTCAAAGATATCATCAAAATTACTAGCATGAATATTATCATTAGTTGGATTATGATCATCAAAATAATCATCATCAAGAGTATCTTCTTCATCCAAATTAATTGCAATAGAATTCAAGATAGGAATAAAATTATCATGTTTGTTCAATTTAATCTTTTTCAAGTTAACTTCCTCCTTTGACTCAAGCATAGGTTGATAAAAAGGAATCAAAGCATCAATAGGTGTTTTGGGTGAAGAAATATTTTTGGAAGCACATTAATGGGATCTAGCATGACATTTACTATGGTGGTCACAAGAATGGTGGTTACGTTTGGATTTTCTAGAAATTGGATTTGGTTCAGGATCAATCATTGGGTATTTTTCTTCTTTAGGGGGAAGAATGAAAGGAACCATAGTAAGATGAGAGATAACATTGACATAATGATTATAAGATATAAGAGGAGGAACTAAAGTGTATATAGAAGGTACAGGTGGTGTAGGGAGAAATATAGGTCTAGGGCAATGAGATAGAACATCCTTGGGTTTTCTAAGCTCACAAATTGTGAGACCTACACTAGACTATTATAGTTACTATTTTGTTATCATGCTTTCAGTAGTTTATGCTTTGACATACTTTGACTATCAGCGAGACTTTTCATAATTTTGAGGATCGGTGGAATCCTGTGTTATATATATTCAGCACCTGATTTTGTAATCAGGGTACTTTGAGAAGTTTATGTTCTGATTTGGTTTCAGCTTATGTTGATGTTTTATATGGATCTAAATGCATGAATGTAATATGATGAAATGGTTTATGAAACCGATGCTAGGATATTTCAGTTCTAAATGCAATGTGGCTTATATGCCTACTTATATTATTGACGTTGTGTTATGATTCATATCATGTTGTTTTGGATCTACTGATGTGTGCATTGAGTGTGCAGGAAGAGTTGGCCATGGATCTAAATCGGGGACCCAGTACTGGAACCTATGTATATACCTGTGCTTACCAAGGTCCTGTCTATATAAAGAGACATGGACCTCGTTGTTATGTGTTTACTTTGTAAACATGGTTTGCATGTATGTTATTAAGTTAGTAAATGTTCATGTTATCAAGTCATGTCTAATGTTTTAATTTAATGTGCCAAATTTGGCAAGTGTTGCAATTTATTATGGACATGGCTAGTAAAGGGAAACCAAGGTAAGTCAAGGGTTAA
>MU227513.1:4834714-4851269 GCA_018584345.1 Thuja plicata
CCAGCGCTCCCCCCTTACCCCCCCTTCGGGCCGCTCCCTTCCCCGCAGGTGGTGCCGCCGTCAACACGACCACCACGCCGCCCACTCCCCTCCGCCCTTTCGCCGTAGCCGACCATCCTTCCCGCCGCCGCTGTCAATAGCGTCGCCCACTGTTTTAAACCATCCCCTTCCTTAGCATTTTTAGTTTTAGGGATTATATTTTATCTTAGTTTAAAATGTTTATTTTTATTTATTTTTATATATGTAAGTTTAAATTAGATTTGTTTTAATATAGTGATATTTAAAATGTTAGATTAGATTCTTTTTTTATATTAGATTTTGAGAAGTTAATATTAATTTAATATTTGCATAGGTTAGAATGTGGGTTGTATTTAAATGATTATTATTTATAGTTTAGATGTAATTTTTTTGTTGGGGCCTTTTATTGAATTAGAATTTTGAAACAAAATTATAGGGTAGTATGTTATAAATAAAATTTAGTTTTACCTAGAGTAGAAATAAAATAATCTTTTTGTGGATTGGATTCTTGTGAATTAGATTCGATTTTTTTTAATAAAGATACTAGCTTAAATTGTTTAGTTAGATTGAATAACTTTGATGTGGATTAATTTAGAATTGCGTTTAAATTGATTTTATTTATATATATATATATATGGTAGGTTAATAATTTATTCTAAAAGAAATATTTGATTCATACGTTATTCTAAATAAGAATTGTTGGATATTAAATTATGGATTAGAGTAGATTATTTTATTATTGTGTTGTAATTAATTTTTAGTTTTCTTTTTGATAGCTAATGTTTATTTAGATTCAGTCGTCTATAGAAGGAATTTCGTTAAGATTAGAATTAGTTTAAAATTACATGATTTAATTCGTTATCAATTTAATCTAGTTAACGTTCTCTAGATTTGGGGGTCATTACAACCCCTTAGCTTCACGATATACGTCTTTCAAGGGCATTATCGCTACCTTTGACCATTTTCTTGCACGGTTGACTTTCGATCAACTGTGGTCAAACTTTGTCCGTTGGTCTCGATATTGGAACCCGGTACTCCTTATGGCCTCTGGACCCTAGGGTTTCAATTTTGAGCCTTTCAGAGACAGTTGACTTTTTGGTCAACATAGGTTGACTTTTTGGTCAACTATCTCATTTTGCGCACCTTTGACTCCCTCTATGCGTAGTAGGCCTTAGTGACACTCCACGTTTATCAAGGGATGTTTGACTTTTGGTCAACCCTAGTTGACATTTAGTCAAACCATCTCGATTTGCGTGTATGACTCTTCCTTTGGGTTTAAGTGAACCCTAGTTGTACCTTTCCCTTTTGTCAGAGTATAGTTAACTTTTGGTCAACTCTAGTTGACTTTCTGTCAACTACCTCGGTTTGCGTGCAGTTCTAGTTAGGAACTTTAGACATCCCTTAGGATAGCTGTGTAAGCTAGTCCTCTCCTTGAGACCTTTTTGGTTATGTTTATCCTTTTGCACCGTTTTACGTGCATGTGTTACCCTGGTGTAGTTTTAGTATCCCGTTTTAATGCGTTTTTTTAAAAAAAATTGTTCATGTGTTTTTGCCCAACTTTTGGGCATGACACAAATATTTTGGATCTTGTAGGTTTGATATGATCAGAAGTGATTATCTCTACAAGGTTGAGTTGGTTGAGTCATGGAATGTCAAAAGACATCAAGTTCAATAGACTCTCGAGGTACTAAAGGATGATAAAGGCTATTGTTAACCGTCATGATTTTTCCATTGTGAGGAAATTTTAAACACTTATAGATAGGAGAGGCTACAAATTGCATGGAGGTAATCCAAGGAAGACCAACTTTGACTTGAAATCGATCATAAGTTAGAATCATAGTAAAAGTAAAATCTAAATTTTTTCCACCAAATTTAAGAGGGAATAAAATGGAACCACTGGAAGGATAAAGGAAACCAATGCAAGTTTGGATTGTAAAATCAGATTTATCATAAAAATTAAGTTTCAATTGTTTAGTGAAAATATGTTATTCATTTATCACATTCACCATGCAAGTAGGGTCAATTAAGACACCATGAGAATGAATGTCATTAACCTTTGCCACTATATAAAGAGGACCACCATGTTCTTTAATTATCTCAGTAGGATAAAAGGTAATAAAAATCTCAGGCTTAGGTTTAGATTTAGGTTTAGCTTGATCAATAAGGTTGAAAATGTTATTGGATTAATTAAATTTATCACCATATAGTAAAAAACATGGGTGGGGGAATAAGGGAAAGGTTGGGTAGACTCAATGATATTGGTCAAATGAGATGAAAAATTATTGGTATAGA
The DNA here is from genome assembly GCA_018584345.1 of Thuja plicata. NCBI lineage: Eukaryota > Viridiplantae > Streptophyta > Pinopsida > Cupressales > Cupressaceae > Thuja > Thuja plicata. The sequence continues at coordinate 4,837,025 of MU227513.1, forward strand.
TTTGCAAATTTTGGTTTGGAGCTATCACCATTTTATTTTCTTGATCATTAACACCCTCAACAAATATAACATTAGAATTAATGAGGTATTGGATAATGGATTTCAAACGGAAACACTTTTAGTATCATGACTGGGTGAAAATGATATATGCAGAAATTTTTGAAATCAAAGTTTTTTGGTAAGGGCTTGGAAGTGTCAATCGGCTTAATAGGAGGAAGAGTTAACACGTTAGCATTAACTAACTTCAACATCACATTATGCAAAGATTTAGAAAGATGAGTAAAATTATGTGCGGGTCTAAAAATAGATGACAAAGGAGCCACACCTTTGGATGCTTCTTCCACTTTCTCATCAAATTTTTTTGTTGACTAATTGATTTTGATGAAGTTATTTGGTTTCTAAAACTTATTGAAAATGTTTGATGTGGCATCACTCTTATCAACCAGAGCCATTGGACTAGTTATCTCAAACCGACTCACTTGAAGTTGATAATTATGAAGCACTACACATAGTTGAGTGAAAGAGGAAAATTCAAAAAGTAGAATCTTATCTCTAATGTATTTTTGTAAATTAGCAATGAAAATAAATTGCAAATCAATAGCAAGCACATGATAAGAAATTTGAGCATACAAATGCTTAAATATAACAATAAAATAAATCCCTTTTTCTCTAACACCTTGTTTACAATGCATCAAATTAGTTAAAGAAATCTTAGGACCAATGTTATTTTGAAATTTTTTGATGAAGGCATTAACAAGTTTTTGGAAAGAAATCGATAGGAGGCAAATTAAAATACCATTGCAAGGATTTATCTTGAAAGGTTTTAGTAAAACATTTAGCCATGAACCTATGATCATGAGAGAAATAAATATACAATGTTTGAAAGGTCCTAACATGGGTCAAAGGATCAATTTCACCATTATAGGTCTAAAGATGGGGAATCTCCATGTATTGTGGAATAACAACATAGATGATATCCAAATACAATGGACTAGAGATATCACAAGTAGGAATGTTGAACTTGTATTGATTCATTGAAGCAATTTTTTGATGTAAAGAAGAAATATTTTGAGCCAAACTATTAATGGTAGAATCAGTAAAAAGAATGGTAGAAGAAGGTATGTTTGAAATGTTTTAAGCATTGTGAGAAATGGAAGGAATGGTTGAATATGAAAAGTGAACACTATTGTAAGTGGGGATTGATGAAGGTAAAGAAACGCATGGCACACTTGAAGTGATAGTGGACACAATAGGGTTAGAAATGCCAACATGTTTTGGATTGAGGTTTTGAATGGAAGTTTTTATGATAGGTGGAGCATAGGTGGATACACTAGGAATTGAGGTAGAAATAGGCATATAAGTCTCAACACTAGTGGTAGGTGGAATTAAATGTAGCTCTTGAGAACAATATCTAATAGGCTTGACATTGTTATCAATGAGATAAGAGATATTACGTAGGATATTAACACCATGTTCATCATTATGAATTAACTTCCTTAAGCCCTCTAAAATAAAAATGACTTTGAGATTCTAGTTTTCTTATCCTAACCATTGTTAAAATTTATCAATGTCATTGGAAAGATTTTGGACTTGCATAGGAGGGACTCTTAAGGCCTCATCTTCATCATGATAATAATGGGAAGATTTTTTCTCTATTATAGGATTGATGTCACTAGTATGCATGTTGGTCTCATCAAGATTCCTAGGAAAGAGAGAAGACTTAGAATCAAAGTAACCCATAAGTCAATAGCTTCTCCTAACCGGAATACTATAAGTAGGACTCAAACTAGTAACACTCATGCACAATGGAATGAAATAAATGGTAGAGATCTAATTCAATTTTGAATTTTGAAAGTGATATGCAATGATAATATTTTTATTAAAAGAACATCTAACTAACAAATTTAGAGATTTAATATAAAGAATGCAAGCTACATCTATATCTAAATCTGACAAATATGTAATGCATACAATGTAGCTCTAAATACCAAATAATATTTTCAATGTAATAAATCTATACATCTAGATGCATATAATGTGATAAAAATAGGATCTAATATAATGCATACCAAGAGATGATACAAAGAGGATCTAACTACCAAATCAAAAGTATGTAGAAAACTTTGGGTTCAGAAAAAATGTAAGTTTTGTTTTTGTGTTTGGAAGAAGAGGGAGCGGGAATGTAAATAAGGATAGATAGATAATCCACCTCCTCTTTCTACAACCATACATTTGGAAGGAATATTTCCTAAATAGGATCAAGGGAAGACTCAAGCACTAATTGGGGGAAAGGATCCTTCGCTAAAATGAGAGTGATTGGAGAAAAGGAAATGGTAAAATGAAAGAAATTAAAGTTTTTTATGTGCCAATTAGGTGAAGGTACAAAAAACTATAAATAACAGACCAGGAATGAGTAGAAATTTTCAGATCTAAAAAATAGAGAAAAAGACTTACTTTTGGGCCAAATATGAGAATAACATGGTAGGGACGGGTTGAAACTCAACCTTTATCCAGTGACAGGTCTCTAATGGCATCTTGTACTTGGAAAATCTGGCTGAAATTTTCTGAGGACTTCTAACTAGTTTTTATCTTCCTGATCCCAATCCAGTAGCGTTGTAACTTGTTCCTACACACAACAAAATCAAGTAAAAGGTTGTGGAAAGGGGTTTAACTTGGTCAAACCCCTATATAGGAATTAACCTTTAAATATGAAATAAATTGCATAAAGGAAAATATGTAAAATGGAAAATTATAGATTTACCTTCCATAAACTCTCATGAACGGATGTAGAAATTGCTCAAATCCATGAAGATGCTTGAATGTTCTTGGAATAAAAAAAATTGTCATTAGAATGAGATGTAGAATCAAGGATTCCTTAAAAAGTGTATAGATCTATGTTTTCCACTCCTAGATCTTGAATGTTGATATGCTTTAAAAATACTTGCAAGGAAGGAGAGAGAAGAAAGAGTTGGATGATGAATCTTCTTTCTTGATTAATAATTCCTCTACTTGGCCATCATGGGAGATAATATTTATTTAATTAGAGAATTTTTTCTTGAATTTGAATGATCTTGAAGAAATAGAGGCTTGGAGATCTTGAATTGGGATGCTTTCCTCCAAATCTTGAATCCAGTTGTTCTTTCTTGCTTGAAAAATTTATAGCTTGGCTGCCAAAATGATTTCATATGGTATAATTTTTTGGAATTATAATATGGGAAAGAAGTAACTAAGAGGGGGGTGAATCAGATATATAAAACTTCTACCAATTCTAAACAAATTGATTCAACCATGTATTCATAAACATAAACTAAAATGTTGTACAGATTTAACCTCTAATCATGAACACATAACATAAAGATTTTGGTGTTGGAAATATATTGTAGGCTAGGTGACTGAGAGGGGGGTGAATCAGGAACCAATAAAACTTATTCACTTTAATCCTTTATTTGATTGTCTAATCTAATTGCATGCATGGAACAAAAAATCAATAAACATTCATAACACTTGACACAAGATATGGTGACCCAGAAACCTTCCAAATAAAAAGTAAAACTGGGGTGGGGATGATACCCACAAGCTTTAGAACTGCACTAATAAAGTTGGCCAGTTAAGGCTTACAATTGACCACTTTTGATGGTCTTCCCTATTAGGAGCAATAAGGATTGTTAGGTCCACCTTGTGAAAGGATTTATACAGTACAATTAAGTATGCACTCTACTAGGATATTTTTGAAGGACTGTTAGGTTCACCATGTTAAAGGATTTGATTGATACACCTATTAGAATGAATCAGGGAATGATCTACTATGCAAATTTGATTTGTTGAATAAGATCCTTTGATGTAGAACTGATCACCTAATTATGATAGATGAGTCTTTGCTCTTCCTTTATATTGTTGTAGCCTTCTAATTAATCTACCTCTTCATATTTGCATCCATACATGTATTCAATATTGTTCTGATGATTGATATCTTTCTTACTATATCTTGTTATTTTGGATAAAGAAATCATCTTACATATATACCTATCCAAATCAATTACCTCCATAAGTCAGCTACTATCATATTAAATAGTATCAAAAAATATGTATTAAGTCATCCCAATGCTAATACTCGGGTCCACTAATCCATTCGAGTGATATACTAACACTTGGGTGATACAGTGAACTTGGCAACTCTGGAACTCAGTTGACACTGGGTGCTCGGTTCACATTGATCACTCAGAGATGGTATGCAACTCGGGCAACACTCGTGACTTGGTGGACACTACTTGGAACTAATTGCTTGGTCGACACTGCAACTATTTGGCTCGATCAACACTACTTGGAACTAATTGCTTGGTCAACACTGCAACTGTTTGGCTCGGTCAACACTACAAGCTACTGGCTTGGCTAACACTATAATCATCAAAATGATTAAGTGTTTTGGAACTAATTGACAATATGTCTTTCGATAAGTTCTACAATCTCCCCCTTTGGCATTAGTGACAAAAACACTTATCATACCAAAAAATTTTGATCAAACAAACTGATAAGTCAAAACTCCCCCTTACCATGTGCTTGGGTTCTAGCTCGGTTTTGACTACTGCTCTGCAACTCGGTTGCAACTGAATCTATTTTTTATTTTTCAAAACTATTTTTGTAACTCTGTTATATATATCGTCCTCTTCTTTGTACATGTATTTCCTCATATATATACATATATATCCTATATTTCCCCCTTTTTTTGACACAAATGCCAAAAACAATGCATATCTTCAAGGTAATACCAAAATGTGAAACGAAATCACTATGTACCTTCAAAATTTGAGACAAAATCCTTGTCCCAATTATCTTGCAACACCTTCAGGATGTGCAACTCAATCTAAATTTTTGTAGACAACTTCATCATAAGATCTGCAACTGAAAATTGTTATCATGGATGAGTGTCTTTGCATGAGAAATATGTTTTTGTATTACATCCATATGAGGAATGAGTTGGCTTTGAATTTATTATAGGGAGTCCCTTTTTCTTCCTTCTTCCCTTGGTATCTCTGCCTATAGATCAGTCAGATAACTAATCTTAACAAAATGCACTGAACTTGAACTTGGATCAAGTGCCAATTGGTTTGCACTTGACTTCAAATCATAGTCAAACTTTGTTATCTTACTCTTTATTTCCATGGTAAAATTTGATGTGCCACTCAACTTTACAAATAATGCAACAACATTATTCATAGTGGTTTATAGAGAGCTAATAATGGTGGATAACTTTACTTGATCTATTGAAATTTTACCTGCAACATTCTCTAGAACCTTGTTCTCAAATTTTCTCTCTGCCTTCTGCATTAATTTCTCCTGACCACTAAGATCTTCATTAAAATTGTGAACTATTTCAAAAATTTGGTCCATTATAGAGTCTTTCTCATTGACTTCAATCTCTATTGAATCAAGGAATATACCTTTGATTTCCTCTATCACTCTGTTCCTTTTATTCTCAGCTCGGAGCTTCTGTTGTTTGGCTCTTTTCTTCCATAGCTCCTCAAGGATGTCCATCTCCTCGGCTGTCAGGATTTCTAAATAAAAATTAATTTTCATCAAACATATGGTTTAGCTAGATTCATTCTAGCTAAGCTAGATAAGTGGTTAAACTTTTTCAATTGGAAATGTATATTAAATGCATGTTTTATACCAATTACCAAAGAAATAAAATTATTTTAGAAAATTGATGTTTCAATAACCCCCAGTCTTTTTAATGATATTTTAAAAATATATATATAATACTCTTTTGTTGAGCTTAGAGTCAAGATTATTGTCATATAAATTTTATAGTATTTTGAATAGATCTAATATATTATAATTTCAAATACAACAAGTAGGTATTTTAACTTTCAAGAAGATGTTGCTTCAAAAAAATAAATAAAATAGTAAATCATACCAAAAAAATTAAAAATTTATATTTAACACTAGTGGAGAGAGTCCTCTTCAAGAATATGTAATTTTTTTCTGAATGGTGTAGATTTGATAGGGGAAATTTGGTGGGAGATGAAAACTATCGATTTCAGATAAGTTCAACTTTGAGCAGTTATAACGGAGAAAATATACATTGAAAATCACTCTTTCTTCTTTTTTGCACTGGCTATATATTTGATCTATAACATATTTTAAAATCAGAGGAAAAATGGATTATTTTCATATACTTGTTTTGTGGGAACTAGACCCCATATTTTTAGCAGTTTTTAGCAATTGAAAAATGGACTTCAAAAATTAAAAAATTATGTCAATTATTGTTCAAAAAAAATTTAAAAAATTATAGGCATAAACTTCATCAATTTTTACACATTTCATAGTTTACATCATCCTCAAGTTATAAATACAAATGCCACTTTTTATGTCATTAAAGTTGAACAGTTTGCATGTTGTGGTCCTTTTCATTTATAAAAGTGTGACACAGGTTTGTACTTTAACCTTGCAGTCTGCACAACATCCTCTATTTTCTTTCCCTAAACCTGGGTAAACAATAACCCTTTGATTTCATCATTTATGAGAATTTTAACCTTAAAGTTTTCATTAAATGCTCCATACATAGTAGCTGTCATAGCTCGGTTAGTTATTCCAAGCTTACTCGAAAGCTCAGTGAAAACTAACTTCGCATCTATGAAACCATATAACCTGACTTAACTCAATTAAGCCTAAGTAGCTCAGTTGTAACTGAGATCCTGACTTGGTTAGAACCATAATATGTCTCAGTGCATCAATATGTAGATTTGGACTTGCTAGCATATCTAGAACTGATGTATGATGGCTTGTATGCACAATTCTAGTTATCTCCTTACATCGTTATTCAGAGATGGTGAATCCACCCAACTCACTATTTTGGGTGCCATTTGTTCCTTCATTGTTTTGGTCTAAATTATCAAGAGAATTCCTTACCCATTGCTAACTTGTCTGAGTTTTGATTTTAGAAACTTTTTCTTTGCCTTTCTCAAAACTAGTATCCACTTTTTCTCTATTCATACAGTTCTATCTGAGATGACCAAGTTGTTTACACACATAACATATCTTATTAGGATTCCTTTTTCTGAGGTGAGTCTTTGCACAGTTTGCACCAATGTGCCCATACTCACCACAATGACAACATCTATTTGATGTGTTGTAATCCCAACCAAAAATTGTCTTAGCTAGTTGTTCAACAGGGTTCCACTTCTTAGTTCTGCACTCTAAAGACTTATGACCTTGTTTGTTACAATTGAAATATTTTCCTTCAAACTTAGGTTTCTCAGTGCATTCACTTTCCCTATGTCCATTTTTTTTGCATCTATAGCACTTACCATTAAAATTTGACTTCCCATTGCACCAACACTTATTTGATGTATGCCCTAACTTACCATAGTGATTACATGTAGGTTTCTTGTTCTTTTGAGTTCCTTGCTGTGAGGATTCACCTTATTCAGGTGAACCTAATCTAGTCTGTCCATGATGTCTGAATTGATTTTTCTCTATCAACTGATTCATGGTTTCTTGTGAATTCATCATCCTCTCATTAGTTTTCTTTTCAGTATTGAGATCACTTTTCAGTCCTCAGAATGATAACTTCCTGGTTTGCACTATTGATTTGACTTATCATATCTACTTGTTGAAGTGACAAATCATGGATTTCATTTTCTTTTTCCTCTAATCTTGTACTTAGCAATCTCTTATCTTCTTTTTCCATTTCACAGTTATTTTTTGCTTGGTTCTTTTGTTCCATGACTTCACATATTCTCACTGAATGAATTTCTTGTTCTCTCTTCAAATTTCTGACTTCTTCATGTAAAGTGAGATTATTTTCAAGTAGGTCTTCAATGGCTGCATCAACTTCTTCAGAACTTCTTTGTTTGCACAAATCTTCAATTCTTTCTTCTATGTAACCTTTTTCATTCATTTGCATTGCTAAATATTTTCTTCTTTTCAGGGAATGAGAGAGCTTCTCCTTTAGTTTTCTGATTAGATCCATGGCAACTTGTAGATATATCTTTTCATTTTCAATGGCTTTCTCCAGTCTATATATTTCCATTGCCTCTGATCTTTTTCTCAAGTTGTTAAACTTCTTATAAGAGAACATTTTCTCTGATACCAATTGTTTGAAATATATTATAGGCTAGGTGACTAAGATGGGGGGTGAATTAGGAACCAATAAAAATTCTTCACTTTAATCCTTTATTATAGTATCTAATCTAATTGCATGCATGGAACAAAAAATAAATAAACATTCACAAAACTTGACACAAGATATGGTGACCCAGAAACCTTCCAAATAGAAAGTAAAAATGGGTTGGGGATGATACCCACAAGCTTTAGAACTACAGTAATAGAATTGGTTGGTGATAAGGCCAAATTATTGCCTTTATTTTGTATAATTTTAAATTCTTTGTTCTAGTTTCTGACAAAACATTTGAGAGCCTAGCCAGTCAAAACTTGTGATAAAGTCCAGATAGAACTAATAAACCATGGGTAGATGTTTGTGACATATTTTACTTATATTATACATATAGTGCAGTATTTCATAAAACCATCAGAATATATGTTCTAATATCTGGATTTAATTTGATTAAGCTTGTTGCATGAATAAAAAAGCATCATAACTAACTTTACAGGAGAGAATGCGGCTGCAGAGTGGTCGATAGCATTCAAGGAAGACTGTTGAGGACCAGCTACGGCAGAGTGATCATCACAGCACTAGGAAACACGGCTGCTACAATGGAGGAGCCATTATTCTAGGATGCGGGGATGTAGTGTTCCTATATTCCCTCTGCACTTTATTATGTTGAACTGGTTTCCCGAGCTTTATTACCCACACCGCGGGCTGTTGCATTTCCATCTTCTTCTCTAGCATGTTTTCAGCAAGATAGTTTCTTTTCTATTTTGTAATAAGTTTTTGATCCTCTATATATAGGGATTGGACCAATAGTTTGAAGTTAGATAAGAAAGTTAGAGAAAGAAGTTTTTGGAAGAAAACTATTGTATCTTGCAACAATCTATTTCAAGTTTCATGTATTGTTTCTATGTGATGAGTTTTTGAAATACAATGAAGTAATTCTTGGTTTACGTTTTGTGTTAATAGATTAGTAGAAACTGACCAAGGGGGCCCACTTGGGAGGTGGAATAGGTTAGAATAGAATATATTTCATTTCCAGCATTTCTAACATTTCCAGTATTTCAGATAGAAGTTACAATTTCTTCCTGTAGCATCGTACCTTGTGAATGTTCTTGTAACATCTGCAAGAATAGTTATAATGGATGTTATAGGCTGAAGTATAGGTTTAAGTAGAGTTTGCAATTTCTAGCATTCATTTCAGTAAGGAGATAAATGTATTATTTTCTTGCAGCACTAGTGTAGGTTTCTTTTATGCATTTTTGCCTTCCTACAACATAAGCAGAATGACTCCTTAAAGAACCTAGTGCACATATCGTGCTGACCATTTCAATTATACATCCCTGGGTTGACAAGTTAAATGCACCTCATAATGGGAGAAGTAGTCCTTAGATTGAATAAACCATTCCTAAGAAAGGCCTTAAGTATGATTATTCCACACCTATTGTGAGGCGGTTCATTTTTGGCGCCGCTGCCGGGGATGGTGTCAAGATAGGAACATTTGTGAGTCATTTTTTTATTCCTAGATTAGTTTTTAGATTTTTATCCCTAAAAATTGCTTCACAAGCATGAAGAATTCAATTGTATGCATCGAAGAGAAAGGCAACGAGATGAATATGGCAGATTTTTCCTAGCATAGTCTGCTAATTTGAATGAGGAAGTTGAAGAAGTTGAGTTACCCTTTGAAGACGCAAGCCCTGACTTTCCTGTAGCATCTTCCTCTAGAGCAGAACAACTTGATATAAGTGGCTTCTGACCTTTTACAGAAATCTTGGCCAGCTTTCTAGATAATTCCAGCCCAAATCCACCTATTGTTAACAATCCAGTAGCTAATGCTCCTTTCTAGCAGCAACCCCATAATCAAATACCTCTAGTAATGGCACACCCTACTTTCCCATTTCCTCTCCCAAGCCTTATAAACAATGCTAATCTCAAAAATATACCCACAGCTGCTCTTCCAAAGTTTTATGGTCTTATAACAGAGGATCATGACACTTTCTTGTTTAAGTTTGGCATACTCTGTTGAAGCTTCAACTATAATACCGATACCCATAAGCTCAATTTGTTTCTTGAAACACTAAAAGAGTTAGCATTACGATGGTTCATGGGCTTAGGAGCCAATGGAGTAGGTACCTGGGATGAGATGCAGACATTGTTTCTACAGAAATATAAAGATTACAATAAAGGAACAGACCCAAAAAGAGATGATATCTTTAGGATGTCGCAAAAGGAAGACAAAATATTGGAGGATTATGTTTCACATTTTTTGTACATAATGCAGAAGAATCCCCAGCATGTACTGGTAGAGGATTCACAAAAACTAGTCTTCTTGAGAGGGGTAAACGACAACTGTCTGGAAGCATTAGACTTGATGGCTAGTGGAGATATATCCCAATCCTCTTGGGATGACCTCAAGAAAATCTATCTCAACTACTCAAGGTCAACTATGAAGAAAGGTAGAGGATACCAGCCCACAGTCACAAAAGGGATTGGTTCGGGTGTTTCAAAGCTGGAGATATCTAATTTGCTCACAGATTTCAAGAAAGATATTATAAATGATGTAGCTACACATCTTGACACAATGACTACCAAGAAGAAGCATGCAAAAGATGAATCGAAATTGGCTGAGTACTATCCACACTGCCGCAAATAGAAGAAAGACTGCGGATGTAAGCTGGTAGCCAACCTAGAAAATCAACATTTGCCAACTGACTACATGAAGATAGAAGGAGACAATGATCAAGTGTTCTTCATTGCTCAACATCAACCATGGGCTTCATGACAAGGTATGCCACAAGATCCTCTATAATTTTCAAATTTTAACAATAATCAGTGGCAAAACCAAAATTATCAGAACACTTCTCAGTACTCTCAACCCCAGTGGCCAAACCAGTAGAATAACCAATGGAAAAACCCACAAAACAACCAATGGCATAACCAACAAAATAACCAATGGAAAAACTTGAAAAATAATCAGCGGCCAAATCAGCAAAATAACCAATGGCAAAATCAGCAGAATCAATGGCAACTGCCACAAGGAAATTGGCAGCAAACTAATCAATGGAGGGGGCCTCCACAATGGCCTAACCAAAATTATGGTTGTCCACAATTACCACCTCCAGTGCAACCACCTACAATAATGCCACCTCTGGTAGCAACTAATGCTAATCCAAAGCCAACCCAATTGCCTACTCAACCACAGCCAAATCCAAACAATAAACAGCAGCAGTAGAAAACGTACACTACTGACACTCAGCAGTGCCCTACTTATTCATTAGAGATAGTTGATATCCATTTGAGGTCTGGTACCACACTACCTACACCTAAATATCTTATTATCACAGAAGTTGCAGACACTCCTGCAGCACTACTTCCCAAAGCCACACTGCCAAATACCATCCAGCCAACTAATATACCCAGCAGAACTACTGTCCACACTCCAAATCCACCCTTTCCACATAGGATAAACAAAGAAAAACCTATACCCCAAGAGAAAGAAACATTTGATATTATTGAGCAGCTAAAAAATATGAACATTCAAATCCCTCTGTTTCAAGCTATCAAAGATATACCTTTTTTATGGAAAGGCTATTAAGGAAGCATGCCTTAAAAAGCTAGGACAGAAGAAGAAAGACCCTCAAATAGTACATGTTGTAGGGAAATCAGCAGATATCATGTTAGGAAAGGTGGTAATACCAAAGTATTTAGATCCTAGCAGTCCAGTAGTCGACCTGATAATAAATGGACAGACTGTGAAAAATGCTCTAGTTGATTTGGGAGCAACAATAAATGTGATGACTAAAGATACAATGCATAGGCTAAGCATAGAAGGCTTAAGAACAACAACCATAGTGTTACAACTTGTGGATAGTTCAACTATTACTCCAGAGGGTCTCATAGAAGATGTGATAGTAACCTTAGATTCATGGGAGTATCCTGTTGATTTTCTTATCCTATCACCTAAAATAAACTTTGCTGGCTATCCTGTAATATTGGGAAGACCTTGGTTAGCCACCACTGATGCCAAAGTTAATTGCAGATTAGGCAGTATGAAAATTTCAAATGGTCAAGCCATAAGGAATCTAGCCCTATATCCTCCTACCCAACCCCAGCTAGACTTGGGAGAACCTATTTGGCCAGACTTAGGAGATGAGGAGGAAGAGCTGAATTCAATAGCCCAGCTCATGATGTTGCATAGGCAATATTTTCTAAAGATGGAAAAGGAAGATGATGTGATACAGAGCATTCTTACCAATGAATGTATTGTGGCTAAAGATGTTTAAGAAAGTTCTATTTTATAGCTATGTACCTATGAGGACTATATATCTCCAGCAACCCCTGAAATGATTGAAAAAATACTAACAAGTGAAATAGAAAGAAGTCCAGTTCTTGAAGTCTTAATGGAAAAGCTAACAACAATAGTGGAACTTTCCTCTAGTCGTAACCTGCATGTAAACAACAAGCTATCCCAATCATAGTTGGCATTGTTAACCAAGCTCCTTAGTCAGCATGAAAAATCCTTTGCATGGGATTATGGAGATATTAAGGGACTAAACCCAAAACTCTGCACCCACAAAATCTACATTAGTGATGGAAGCTTGCCACTTTGTCAACGACAGAGGAGAATAAATCCAACACTAAGAGAAATAGTTAAAACTGAGTTACAGAAGTTGTTGGATGTTGGATTCATCTATCTAATCTATGATAGAAAGTGGGTATCACTATTGGTCATTGTATGTAAGAAAGGAGGTAAGTGGCAGATATGTGTGGATTACAGGGAATTAAATAATGCTACAAAGAAGGACCACTTTCCTTTACCTTTTATTGACTAGGTCTTGGATAATTTGGCTGGAAAGAAATATTTTTCCTTTTTGGATGGATACAATGGTTACAATCAGATAAGCATTGCCCCCAAAGATCAAGAAAAGACCATGTTCACATGCCCTTGGGACACATATGCCTATTTAGTATTACTATTTGGATTATGCAATGCACCTGCTACCTTTCAGAGAGCTGTGATCAACATCTTTGCTGATATATCACATGATTGCATGGAAATCTACATGGATGACTTTAATACATTCGGTGTCATATTTGAAGAAGCTCTGAAGAACTTGGATAAAGTACTAATCAGATGTGAGGAACATAACCTGTCTCTCAACAGTGAAAAGTGCTTTCTGATGATGCAGGAAGGAGTGGTGTTGGGACATTTTATCTCTGAAGATAGAATCCAGTTAGACCCTCTGAAGATAGAGGTAATTCTCACACTCCTTATTCCTACTAAGAAAAAAGAAGTTAGATATTTCCTAGGTCATGTTGGCTATTATAGGAGGTTTATCCAAAACTTTAGTCAAATAGCTAGTCCTCTATACAACTTACTTACCAAAGAAACTAAATTTGCTTGGAGAAAAGAATGTGATGAGTCCTTCCTGCAGCTCAAGTCACTTTTGACAACTGGACCAGTACTTAGGGGTCCTAACTGGACTTTCCCATTTCACATACATACAGATGCTTCAGACTATGTCATAGGTGTTGTCTTAGGACAAAAGTCTAAAAACCTTGAAAATGCAATCTATTATATCAGTAAGAGTCTACATGGACCAGAGTTAAAATACATAGTGACTGAAAAAGAATTGCTAGCAGTAGTTTGTGCTCTGAACAAATTCTACCATTATGTGACTGGTTATCCTATCTTTGTTCATATTGACCATGCAACAATTAAGTATCTCATGAACAAACCTGTCATCATAGGAAGGTTAGCAAGATGGCTTCTTCTTTTGTAATAATTTGATATAACAATCATTAACAAGCCAGGGAAAGAAAACGTGGTAGCTGATAATCTATCCAGAATTCATCATGTTGAAGAAGATACTACTTTGATAGATGATGCATTTCTAGATGAACATTTATTTCATATTGCTGTCTAGAATCCATGGTATTCTAATATAGCTAATTACCTAGTAGCTAACAAAATGCCAACACATTTCTCTTATAGGAATAAGAAGCTACTTGTAGAGAAAAGCTTCCATTTCTCTTGGATTGATAGCACATTATTTTACATTGGACCTGACCAAGTCATGAGGAGATGTGTGAGAGAAGATGAGACATATGACATTCTTCATGCATGTCATAATG
>MU227513.1:4855721-4868025 GCA_018584345.1 Thuja plicata
ATCAACTAGTCTTACGGGTTATGTGAATAGCTGGGGCTGGTTGGTTTAACTCTAGTTTTCAAGTTTTAATCTACGTATAGTATCATGATGTTATTCTATTGTTAAGAGTCATATATTGAAATAGATTTTACTGGAAATTACTAATTCCTAACCTTAATTCTGACTTATTCCTTTAAATCCTAGTCCCATTTACTTTTGACCATTAACCACTAGATTTAAATACAATAATCAAACCTAATCTAACCCTTATCCTCCTAACACAATTAAAATCTGCTATACAATTTTCTCATAAAACTATACTCCTTAAATTTCTTGATAGAATAGTACATTGATCTCAATTAGAAGATTTACATTGACCTCTAATCTTTCAAAATGCATAGGCAACATACTTTAATTTGTCAAAATTAACATCTAACTGTAATTTTCTTTTACATAAAAACTACACCCGTTTTCAATAATTAACTATACCAATAAATAACTATGTCTAACAAATTTTCATGATTATAATTAAATAATAAGTAATTTACATCCGCAACGTAAAGTCATTCTTTATATTTTTCACATATAACGAAGGTTCCAATCTAGAATTAATTAACATAATTTAAAATTAAGTAAAAGATTTACCTCTATTAAATAGGACCACTTAATTTGAATAAGATAAATCAAATTTAAATCTATTACAAACTTAATCTAGTTGCAAATAAAAATCCTTTAAACCAAATGCCCACAATGAAAAGTAACATATATTTAAATAAAAAGTACAATATTAAACTAAGTTTAATGATATTATTAACTATACTAATATAAATTAACTACTTAAGACTACCTATAGCCAACATACTAAGCTACCTAGCAACTAGCATCCTACCACCTAACATACATAACTAAATAGCAACCTATAAAAAGGTCACTTCATCAAGTGGGTGGGGAGAGAATGAATACCCACATCCCTGCTCCCAAGGCTGTGAAATACATAGGGAAGGGAGGTCTCTTCCTAAACTTACACATGGTAGAGATGGTGGGGTCCACAAACAAGTACTTTACCTTCTCAAAGTGTAGAACCCTTGCAAGACAATTTCGCATGACAAGGTGGAAATAGATGGCAGAAAGGTCAAGGGCATGCGAATTCCAAGGGGGTAGGTGGGACCCAAGGCACTCTCTTAATGTTTGAAAACTATGATAAGACCATTGTTTTAGGGGAATGCATTAATCCCTAAGTTTACTTATCCCAACGAATGGAGAAGGGGATTTATTGATTTTGTAAGTAATAAATGCCATGAAAGACCCAACTATTTTGCATGGGGGAAGGAGAGATTTGAGGTAAAGATATGGTGGGGCCCATGAGGATAGGTGGGAAAGATTAAGTCTTTTCCTTAAAGGTTATTATTAGAATTAAGAGGGTAATTAGAAGACTGTTTAGGAGGTAATAAAGTGAATAAGTAATGGAATCTATACAGAATATCCTCTATGTAATGTGTGAGGGGAGGGAATTAAATCCCTCCCCATACATTTTCCAGAGAGCTGGAAAATGTATGGTAAGTTTGTTTTCATATATATTTTTTTTCTTTCTACAATTTTATTGTTTTATTATTTTTGAAAGTCACAAGAATGTATTGGTTTATTCAATTAGTGTATTATATAAGAATAATTATGGATTGAATAATAGTTGCATGAGATTTTCACATAGTAATCTAACATGTTCCTTTGTTCATTGTTTCATGCTTCAATTTAGAGGAACAAGAATGAGGTTTTGTTCAAATGGAGATTGATTTAATGAATATGAAAATTTACTTGACCAACATTAGTGAGATTACTAAATTCATTCATCAACCAAGATATGTAATCTAATGAAATTGTTTCATTGTCTATTCTATCAACCTTGAATATAATTTCACAAAGAAGAATAACATTTCTATTACAAGAAGTAGAATACTCTAAGCATGAAGGTAGTGAGTCTTTGTTTCATTATGGTAACCTCTTCCAATACAAATACATATGCTTCATGATGGAGAAGACTTCATATATACATGACTAACCTAAAATATTCCAACTCATAATGAAGAAAGCATTTCACATGTTACTTGAAGATGTTTTTCAATACATTACAATATGCAACAAGAGGGGGATCTTACTACAAGGATCAACAATACAACAACATAAGGTTTTTCCACATAATCACACCAAAGAGTGAATTCCTTCAAAGCTTCATCCACATGAGTCTTGACATCAATACCTGCAATGAAAGGGGGAGAACCCTGGGATGCTCACCTCCCAACCAAGGTCTTTATGAGACCACCCCCGAGCTTGGAGAACCAAGGCTAAACGGGTATGCTTCAACAAAAATTCTCACAACAATACACATATGCATGAAAAACAATTAACTCCCTCCCAAGGCTACACAAATGAGTTTTACAAGCTCATTAAAAGAGGGTGAAGGTGGGCTTTTCGAAGGAGGAGAATGCCATTGCATTCAAATTTTCTCAACATGAGTATTTCATTTCCTCTTCAAGGATACATTATCAAACCTCCATACACATACTTTTCTTATCAACATCCTCAAGATGCAACAATACAAATAGCTTCATGGAGCCCATACACCATGAATTTATCCCTCTTCTCCAAGAGAAGAGAATCTCACCACAATGGAGAGCCCAACTAACCCCTTCACCCAAGGCCACTTCTTCCCTTCCCAAAGGGTGAGTAATGCCTCACTCCCATGAACAAGAACTCCCTCATTCAAGAAAAAATAAAACCATAACCATAAATTTCAAAACCCAAATCCCATCCCATACAAAACAATGATACAAACAACATTTTACAAATGCAAGAAAGGGCAAGAACAACATGCTATTCTAATGGATAAAATAAGAAAACTTCCATGGAAATGAGTAACCAACCTTCATAAATGTGATGGAAATGAATTTTTTAGAAGAGCTAAATCTTTATCCTTTTCCTTCCAAAACCCTAATTGTCTCTAAAATTAGAGAGTGGGTGAACACTCACTAAGTTTTCCCAAATCCTCTAAAAAGGCCTCTAAAGTGTACTCTAGACTTAGAAATTAATGAGACATTCCCTCTAGTCCTTTTGTCTTACCTCTTGTCTCCCCTCTTAAATGTGAGTTTAGTATGGTGTGTGGGTCAAGTCAATGCATGTGGCTCTCTTCCATTTTCGCCACTTTTGAAATGTAGGCATTTTGGAGGGCCATAATGGTGGTCTAGATTTACTCCATAGGTAAAAACTAGCCCTAACCCAAGGTACCCCCTTAGGGTTAACTAATTTTGGCCAAAAATACACTCTAGGCTCACTTTTGACCCTTTCAAAGTACCCCTAAAGTTCAAATTCGAGTTCCAACTTGATGTGATCCCTATAAGACATCTATATGTAGAGGAATTAATATTTCATCCTATTAGGTTTGGTGATTCTTTCCCAAGCCCTAATTTGACATGTCATCATCCACATGGACAACACAAGTGTCAAGTGACAC
Source organism: Thuja plicata (assembly GCA_018584345.1). Taxonomy (NCBI): domain Eukaryota; kingdom Viridiplantae; phylum Streptophyta; class Pinopsida; order Cupressales; family Cupressaceae; genus Thuja; species Thuja plicata. The sequence continues at coordinate 4,859,206 of MU227513.1, forward strand.
CAAGATAGAATACACATCACATTCACAATGACATGTCCAAACAACAACAACATGAGTATTAAACTGTTAACACACATTCAGATTACGTTTACAATAAGGATCACATTACAATGAGGTTTCAATCCCTTATTGGATTAAACCTTGGATTACTCAATTCACATGTGTTTAGCCCTGATTCTCTGAATAATTCCATGGTTCTCTTTCCTCCACACTAAACTCGAGCATCAGTAGTCCAAGATAATAAGGTCACATGAAATGTACATTTTTCAATTTATAATTAGAAACTTTAATCAACAACAAAATTAAATTCTTAATTACAATTTTCATACAGAAAGTTTAAAACATAATAATTCCATAATCATCATGACATAACATCCATGAAATAATCAAATCTAATCATAATTTGATCTTCTCACCAGTTCATTTATCTAAATATATCTATAATCAAAACAACCACTGGATCTAAGTCTAATCCATATCAAAATGAAATCCACACAATATAATCATCATCATAACATATTATCTCGAGTCTCTGTCTGGATAATCAAAAAGTGTATCAATGTATCAAAAGATAAAGTATCAAGTGTGATTGAGCAGTAAGACTGTGATGGGTCGGGGTGAGGCCTCACATACATATAGTGCAGTATTTCATAAAACCATCAGAATATATATTCTAATATCTGGATTTAATTTGATTAATCTTGTTGCATGAATATTTCCACCTCATAACTAACTTGACAAGAGAGAAAGCGGCTAGAGAGTGGTCGACAACATTCAAGGAAGACTGTTGAGGACCAGCTACGGTGGAGTGATCATCACAGCACCAGGAAACATGGCTGCTAAAATGGAGGAGCCATTATTCTAGGACGCGGGGATGTAGTGTTCCTATATTCCCTCTACACTTATTATATTGAACTGGTTGCTTGAGCTTTATTACCCACACCGCGGGTTGTTGCATTTCCATCTTCTTCTCTGACATGTTTTTAACAAGATAGTTTATTTTCTATTTTGTAATAAGTGTTCGATCCTCTATATATACGGATTGGGCTGATAGTTTGAAGTTAGATAGGAAATTTAGAGAAAGAAGTTTTTGGAAGAAAACTATTGTATCTTACAGCAATCTATTTCAAGTTTCATTTATTGTTTCTATGTGATGAGTTTTTGAAATACAATGAAGTAATTCTTGGTTTACATTCTGTGTTAATAGATTAGTAGAAACTGATCAAGGGGGGCCACTTGGGAGGTGGAATAGGTTAGAATAGAATAGATTTCATTTCCAGCATTTCTAGCATTTCCAGTATTTCAGATAGAAGTTACAATTTCTTCCTGCAACATCATACCTTGTGAATGTTCCTGCAACATCTAAAAGAATAGTTATAATGGATGTTCTAGACTGAAGTATAGATTTAAGTAGAGTTTGCAATTTCTAGCATTCATTTTAGTAAGGAGATAAATGTATTCTTTTCCTGCAGCACTAGTCTAGGTTTCTTTTATGCATTTTTGCCTTCCTGCAACATAAGCAGAATGACTCCTTATGGAACCTAGTGCACATATCATCCCAACCATTTCAAGTATACATCCCTGGGTTGACAAGTTAAATGCACCTCATAATGGGAGAATTAGTCCTTATATTGAATAAACCATTCCTAAGAAAGGCCTTGAGCATGATTATTCCACACCTATTATGAGGTGGTTCAATCAGTTAAGGCTTACAATTGACCACTTCTAATGGTCTGTGTTAGTAATAACTGAGAGGGGGGGTGACTCAGTGGCCTCAACTTTCTCTAATTTATACTTTAATCCACCAATCAATACTTCTCTAATTATTAAGTCCCAACAAGATGCATGCCTTTGAAATATTTGAAACAAATAACTGTCTATCGGTTTACCTTGTATGTCTTGTTTCTCCTTGAAAACCGATAAGTAGTAAACTGTATTTATCGATACTCAGTAAATATGCAGAGTATACCAGTCAATCCATAAATGCATATGTAGAATGTAAAACACTAAAGTAATTAACCATACACACATAACACAAGGATTTTAACATGGAAACCCTATTAAGGGAAAAACCACTGGGACCGGTACCCCAAATTTTCACTCTTCTGAAGTGAGCCCTGTTAGGAGCCAACGCTCTTAAAGGTTACAAACACACTATTAAGTGCGACCTTGTTAGAGTATTTTCAATACATAGGTTGTCACTAAGTATCTAGCATCTACACTACCATCCTTGAACTAGTCTCATGATGGTCAATAGGCTTTATGCAAATCCTACTACCATCCTTGAATCAGCCTCCTTCTTATACTGTGAATAGGCTTTATGTAAGACCAGTGCTACTATCATGAGTCAACCTTCGGGTAATCTATTAGGATATACCTCAATTACAAATATTGTTAAGTCCTTCTCTGTTAAGAGACTTAATGCTTCAATGGTTAAACTGAAACAAAATGACCTATTTCTAATGCAACTTAATTGCATATTTTTAGATCTATTTATTTACAATATCTTTCTGATCAATGTATCAATACAATTCCTTTCTACTCATCTCTTTCTACTCTATGATTCTATGCTTCTCTATCCGTAGGTGTCTGCAAAATTCTTTAGCTCTCCCTCAACTTGATTGATCAGGACTGCATGAAGTTAATCCTTCATCAATTTCTCTTTAGCATCTTCTATCAGTTCACTCCCCCATGTATCTGATTACTTATCGACCACTTTACCACCATGAAGAATGAATTATGCTTGTCTCTTAAATAGACATGATATTCCTTATTTCTAGGTTCTTGATTCTTGATTCTTGGCGTGAAAAATAATCCAGCCAATTTGATTTATGGCTTTAACTCCTGATTTGTCTCGTAGTTATCTTCTTGCCAACTGTATAAATCATCTTTAAATCACTTACTTAATTGTGGTTGAATAAAACAAATAAAAAAACTAGTTAAGTCTATCCTTTAGCTCTGCCAGCTAGATATTTTGTCATTTTTTGATGTCTTTGTTCTGTCGGTCAAATCTATAGTTTGTCACTGGTGACAATTGCCAGTTCTATTGGTGTCGCTTTAGTTAGCTTCAGGATCTCCATCTGTCGGGCATCATTGGATATTTCTCATCAGGCAACATTGTGTTTATCTCGTCAGGCATCCTTTGATTCTACTTCATCAGGAAATATTGTCTTCTGCTTGTCGGGCATCACTGTGACTTTTATTTCTATCTTTACCGATGGTGTGCACTCCACCGGTGTATTTTGTCACTTAGTGAATACTTGAATTTTATGCATTGCTGAAAGCATAACCTATATTCCATTGGTTCTCTAAAGTCTTTAGCATTATGTATATGACCATACAGATGATATCAAGTTGACATCAATGACAATACAGACCATTAACTGATTTAATGTCTTGCATCATCTTCAACTTAATATAGTCAACCATTTAATTAGTTACATGTCGTCAATCTCTCCATTTGGAATTGATGGCAACATAATATATTATCACACTAGACTATTGCTAATACAATATGAAATACAAATGTTGAGATTCAGCAAATTACCAAACAGTTTGTTTTGATAACTGATAAAATGTCTGACTGTAGGTAAGCTCTGTGTAAGCTTAGATTTTATTCTTGCAGCTTTCCTTTTTCTTCTTCTGATGTGTTATGACCTCTGTTGGTGTCAATTTTCTCTTTGACTATTCTGCTTCTGTGATGTCTCTATCTTTTGTTTGCAACTTTTACAAATTCTCTCCCTTTGGATATGATTTCTCCCTATTTGGAGTAATTTTGACAATGAATAATTTCTGATGATAATATGGAAACATTCTCTCCCTTTGACAACAATGCCAAACAAATATTTTACAAATAACTGACATTTTGTCAACCAATTTCTTTTTCCGTAATATATTTCTTGAATTTACCTCATCCATTGTCAATATCAATCTAGTTTGTGCTTGGTTCTGATATATACCTTTCTGTATATAGATGTGGTGTTGAAGTTCATCTTCTTCTTGCATCAATCATGAATGATATTCTAATAATATATGGTTGATATAGCATCCAGTCCCTTTTACTGACTATTAGACATGGGTTTGACCCCTATTCTTTTTCTCAAGTACTCAAATGTATCCTTTGGTAGTGGCTTGGTAAAGATATCAGCCAATTGTTCTTTTGATTGCACATATTCAAGTATTAATTCTTTCTCTTGAACTTGTTCTCTTAAGTAATGATACTTGATGGCAATGTGTTTAGTCTTTGCATGCATGACTGGATTCTTAGAAATATTTATTACGCTTGTGTTATCACAATAAATAACTACTATCTCTTTGATCATCATATGCATACCATCCAACAGTTGTTTGATCCATGCAATATTCGAGCAGTTTGCAATAGCAGCAACATATTCTACTTTTGTAGTAGACTGAGAGATGCATCCTTCCTTCTTGCTAATCCATGTGACAAGTTTGTCACCCATAAGGAATGCTCCTCTAGTTGTGCTCTTTCGGTCATCAAGATTTCTAGCCCAATCAGCATCAGTAAATACTTTTTGTTCAAATTTGCCTTCTCTTTTATACCATAAGCCAAATTCCTCAGTATTCTTCAGATATCTTAGTATTCTTTTCACAACAGTTATATGTGATTCCCCGGGGTTAGCAAAAAATCTAGCAACAATTCCTACTGCATGTGCAATATCTGGTCTAGTGTGTACAACATACATAAGTTTTCCTATCATGGATTTGTATAGAGTCTGATTTACCTTTGTTATCTTGTCTTCTTTGTTAATTTGCATGCAGTAGCCATCGATGTTCCAACAGGTTTAAAATCTTCCATCTTGAATATTTTTAGAACTTCTTTGATGTATTTGGTCTGAGTAATGAAAATACCTTTACTTTGTTGAATGATCTATAGACCAAGAAAGAACTTGATCTCTCCAAACATAGACATCTCAAATTCCTTGCTCATCTCATTAGCAAATGATTTGCATAGCATATCATTGCATCCAAATATGATGTCATTAACAAATATTTCAGCAATCAAAGTGTTAGCATTAGTATCTTCTTTTAAATATAGATTACTGTTCTCACTAGTCCTTATGAATCCAATACTTATTAGATAGGAATGAAGTCTTTCATACCAGGCTCTGGGAGCTTGTTTTAATCCATACAAGGATTTGTGAAGTCTACATACCATGTTCCTTTTATCAGAATCTACAAACCCTTCTGGTTGTTCAATGTATACCTCTTCTTCAAGTATTCCATTTAGGAATGCTGACTTGACGTCCATTTGATATACTTTGAATCCTTTATATGCAGCATAAGCAAGTAAAATTCTTAATCCTTCTAGCCTAGCAATGGGTGCAAAGGTTTCTCCATAGTGTATACCTTCCTCTTGTGCATACCCCTTGCATACTAGTCTTGCTTTGTTCCTTGTGACTTCTCCATTCTCATTTAGTTTGTTCTTGAATATCCATTTTGTACCAATGACATTCTTGTCATCTGATCTTGGCACAAGTGACCATGTCTTTTTCTTCTCAATTTGTTCAATTTCATCATTCATAGCACTTATCCATTCTTCATTATCTAGTGCAGCATTGACAGACTTTGGTTCAAACTCACAAATTAAGCAATTTGAGTTTAAAGACTTACTCCTTATTCTTGTACCAACTTTCTTATCTCCTATTATCTGGTCCTCTAGATGGTTCCTTCTTACATATCTTGCAAGTACAGGTACAACTCTTTGCATATCAGTTTGATCTTCATTACCTTGCACATTATCTTGATCATTATTCTGACCATCGGTAACAACATTCTGACCGTCGGTTGTAACATTCTGTTGTTCTAGATTTATGCATTTTTTCTCGGGTAGAGTTGTGGGTCCTTCACAATTTATAAATTTATTGTAGTCTTTAGGTTCTTTTGTGCTTTCCAGCTCATTCTTTTCTGCAAATTCATCAATCTTTACATTTGCACTTTTAACTGTTTTGTTAGAAGCCTTGATTAGACATTTAAAAGCTTTGCTTTTGGTAGAATACCCCAAGAAAATGCCTTCATCACTTTTGGTGTCAAGTTTTCCATTTCTATCATCTTTTAAGATATAACATTGACTGCCAATAATTTTGAAGTAACTTACATTGGGAGTTTTACCATACCATAGCTCATAAGGAGTCTTCTTTTAGTCCTTACTTAATTGTACTATATTAAGTGTGTAAAAAATAGTGCAAATAGATTCCCTCTAGAAGATCTGGGTGATGTTATTCTCTATCATCAGTGTTCTTGCACAATCAACTATTGATTTATTCCTTCTTTCAGCAATTCCATTTTGTTGTGGTGCTCTTGGTGCAGAAACCTATCTTTTTATACCATTCTCATTACATAAATTAGTGAATTCATCTGATATAAATTCTCCTCCTCTATCTGATCTCAAACATTTTAGATCCTTACCACTTTATTTCTCTACCATAGCTTTATACCATTTAAACATCTTGAATGCTTCAGATTTTTCTTTTAAAAACTTGACTGTCATCATTCTAGAATAATCATCAATAAAGAGAATAAAATATCTATCTCCGTAATAGCTCTTTGTCCTCATAGGTCCACATAAATTAGTATGGACTAATTCTAGAATATCATCAGATGTATTGGTTTTGCTTTTGAAACTAGACTTTTTCATTTTACCTTTTTGACAATTCTTGCACATGATGTTGTCTAGCTTTGTCATCGTCGATAAGCCTCTTACACTTCTTTTCCTGCTTATCTTCATCATGTTGTTAAAGTTCACATGACACAAACTTTTGTGCCATAGCCATATGTCTTCATTTCTAGTCATCAAGCAAGTGGGGTTAGTATCATTTAGATAAAACAAATTACCTTTGGTCTGTTCACCAGTACCAATTAGTGCTCTTGATTCATTGAAGATCTGTGCCTTCTTGTTCTTAGATGCTACTTTATGACCTGAATTATTCAGTTGAGAAACACTCAATAGATTATAATTCAATCCTTTTACCCAATAAGAATTTTCAAATTTAATAAGGTTATTCAGCATTACTGTTCCTTTACCTTCGATTTGACAAGGAGAATCATTTCCCATTCTTATTATACCACCTTTATAGTATTCAAAAGTTTCAAACTTTTCTTTGTCACCTATCATATGGTGAGTGCAGCCACTATCTATAATCTAGATATCATTTTTACTGATCTTAGATATGAGTGTAATTTCTTCATACCTTTCATCTTCATCTGAATCATCCTTCACAGCTACAAACACTATCTCAATATCATCATCCAATTCAGTGTCAGTATCTTCATCTTTGCAAGCAGCTAGATAGCTAGCCTTCTTGCCTTTGTCCTTGTAATCTCGGGTATCACTTCTTTCTGATCATCGGTATCCTCTATAATCTTTGTTATCACCTCTGTCAGATTTCTTCTCAAAAGATCTGTTATTACTTCTGTCATCTTTTCTTTTGGGACATCTAGTAGCAAAGTGTCCAATCTCTTTACAATTAAAACATACAAGTGGTAACTTACCTTTGTATTTACCTTTGTCTCTCAGTATTCTTCTTACCATGAGTGCTTCAATTTCATCTAGATCTTCTTCTTCACTTTCACTTTCATTGTCTCTTCTAGATGAATGTCTCTGACTAGATTTTCTTATTCTCACAGAAGACTTGAATGCAAACTCTAAGCTTGGTAAGACACTATTATCAAAGTTGTTCATCTCAAATGAAATCAGTCTACCAATCAGGCTATCAAGAGTGACTATATTATTTTCTACTACTCTCATTTCTTGAATGGCAGAGACTCTAATAGCATATATGGGCAATAAGGTTCTTAAGATTTTACTTACCACTGTCTCCTCTTCAAGTGTACCTCCAACACCTCGTATATCATTAACTACCTCCTTTATTCTTGTGTTGTACTATGTGATGTTTTCTCCTTCTTTCATTCTGAGATCATCAAACTTTCCTCTAAGGCTTTTTGCCTTGGCTCTCAGAACATTTGCATCACCTCCATATACAAGTTTCAACTTGTCCCACATTGTTTTTTGCATTTTTGCAATCTTTGACATCTTCAAATTCAGCATCAAAGACTGAGGCTGAAAGTTCTATAACCATGCAGTTATGTTCATGCTTTACTCTTAATTGATCCACTGTCAATGGTCCTATAGGTAACACATATTCATTTTCTAAGTATTGAGTAATATCATTGCCAATACCTGATAAGTGAAGCTTTATCCTGATTTTCCATGAAGAAAAGTTGTCCTTGTTCAACTTGGGCACATCTCGTCTATTCATCTTGTGATCTTTCACTTAGGTCTTGAAACCTTCCTTCTAAGCACACAAGCTCCAATACCAATTGTTAGTAATAACTGAGAGGGGGGCGGGGGTGAATCAGTGGCCTCAACTTTCTCTAATTTATACTTTAATCCACCAATCAATACTTCTCTAATTATTAAGTCCCAAAAAGATGCATGCCTTTGAAATATTTGAAACAAATAACTGTCTGTTGGTTTACCTTGTCTGTCATGTTTCTCCTTGATAACCGATAAGTAGTAAACTATATTTACTGATACTTAGTAAATATGCAAAGTATACCAGTCAATCCATAAATGCATATGTAGAATGTAAAACACTAAATTAATTTACCATACACATATAACACAAGGATTTTAACATGGAAACCCTATTAAGGGAAAAACCACTGGACTAGTACCCCAAATTTTCACTCTTTTGAAGTGAGCCCTATTAGGAGCCAACCCTGTTAAAGGTTACAAACACACTATTAAGTGTGACCTTGTTAGAGGATTTTCAATACATAGGTTGTCACTAAGTATCT
>MU227513.1:4907388-4930912 GCA_018584345.1 Thuja plicata
TAAGGAAGAGCAAAAAAGATCTTGTTTAATCTAATGAGCAAAGTGTGAGGAAATGCATACCATGAAATAACCAAGTCTAGAAGCATTCACCATACAATATGAGACAATGTTTTTGAAGGGGGAAAAGAATAAAAAAAAATCCTGTGATATTATTAAGAATGGGCCAAAAAGCCTAAGGAAGAGAGAGAGGAAGATAATGAGAGAAAAATGCTCATACAATGCTTCAAGAGAATGAGAATAAGAAATCTAAGTGTTGCAAGTGAATGAATAAAAAAGAGAAAAGGAGCATCTCTTATGTAGAGATGAGAAGAAAAGAGTTGAATGTAACTCCCATATGCATGTGAGCCACATTCATAATGTGTGTGCCACTTGTACTATTTCCTCTTAAGGAGGAATCTAGAATAAAAGAAATTACAAATAAATATTATGTCCTCACACATGGACAAGAGGACATGTGTTCATGTAGGGATTCTATAGGAATCTCCTACTTACATAATAAATAAACTAAACTACCTTGGTTTATAATATATTTCACCAAGGAAAGATTACATATTCTAACAACTCTTGATTCTTGCTTATATCCTATTTTGATACTTATGTTTTTATCTTCTCTGGTACTGACATTTGAATTTATCTTTTGCAGGAACTACACCACAGTATGATGCTTATTGGTTGCAGCATCGGCCAATCACACTGACAAATGTCTCACGTCCTATTCCCAGGACTGTTATGAGGAGGGCCCAACGGGTATGGCATGGTAGGGGAGGCCATGGTGGAGGGAGAGGTGGTGTCAAGGGAGGGAGGGATGCTGGTAGAGATGGTGGGAGAGATAGAGGATGAGGCAGGGGTGATGATGGAGGTGATGATCCTGGTCCCAAAGGTGCTGGCGAAGGGGATAGGTCTAGAGGTGGTCAGAGTGGGGGTCATTCTAGTGCACCTAGAGTTGGGTTGGGTTCCATTTTGGAGGAGGAGGCCATAAAGGAGGCACCCCAGTTAGTTTGGAGGGTGCGCAGGCAGACAACTATAGTTTTGGCTCCCCGACATGAGGATCAGGTTATTATTGAGGATGTGGATGTAGAGATTGCAGATATAGACATGGAGGCTCTAGATGATCAGAGTGCCAAGACAGGTTCCTCAGGGGAGAGTGGCAGTATTGGGAGCCACACCGGGGAGAGCTCAGAGAGTATCAATGATACCTTGGTTCTTAGTCAGAGAGGAGGTAATGGACTGGGAGGCCAGGTAGAGGAGGGTGATATGGACATTGCTATGGGTGGTATGGATGATGATCCATCAGAGATCTGCAGGCCTAGTTTTCCTTATCCAATGCATGTGCGACTGTCTTGGAGGCTTGTGTTACAGTAGCTGAGTCTAGAGAGTGACATGCTCAGGCTGAGGTCTGCTCTTTTATTGATAGAGTACAAGATGTTTCCCATAGAGATACTTTGGATAGGTACTATAGATCTAGGTGAGATGCTCAGAGAGAGATTGACTACTGGAGACTCCATTATGAGGGCATAGTTCCTGCGGCACAGAGGCTACCTAGTTATACAGTGTCGCAGAGATCCAGCAAGGCTCAGTGTTCTCAGAGTAGTGGTGTCAGAGCTCCTTGGTCCTCTCATAGGATAGATTTTGATATGCCTCCCCCTCATACGCCTCCTGGCAAAAGTGGGGGTAGCTCTTGTTGACTATGTTCCTTGTTCCATTTTTGTAGTGACTCATTGTATACTCTGAGTAGTACCATTTTTGTATCCTAATACACTGATATATACATGTTGATTACCTTCTTTGATCAGACTTGTGACTCTTTCTGTACTCAGATATTTTGATTTATATGAGATGCAGCTAGTGTTTTTGATGTGATGTGCAATGTTTACTTCACTATATGTATGATTCTACATGATTTGGTGGTTTAGATGTTGAGATGTATATGCGATGTGTTTCTATTATGCAGACTCGTATATGGATGATTTACATTTCCTATGATACTTGACATGTCATGTAGGATGGTGTAAATGAGATGCATGTTTATATGAGATTCTTATGGATGCCTGTGTTTTGTTGATTTATCATGTATGCAACTACCATGTTTTTGTACTTTTCTGATGCACTTAATGAATGAATGCAATCTATTATGCACAAAATATCTAAGTAATGCATGTGTTAGTTAGAAAGAAGTTAGTTTGGATAGATGTGCTCTGAGATTGATCCAATAGAATGTAATGGTAGAGAAGTTTTCTTTTTGCATTTTTGGATATATATGATCTAATAGAAAGGCTGAATGTCCCAAGTTGCTGCCCCTGTTTCCAATATTTGTCATCATTGCATCTTTTTTTTGTATTTTCTGATATTCTGAAAGAGTGTCGAATGATCTAGATCACATACCACCTAGATACCGCCATGACCTCTTGATAGCAGAAGGAGTAGAGAGATTGAATAGAAAGAGACCCATAGTGCACCTAAATATTGACCATCTGGATTCAACCATGTTTCCTATTTGAACAGAAAGAGAGCCAAAAGCACCCAGATATTGACCATCTGGATACCGCTTGTCCTCTAAATTAATCTAAAACAAAGAAACCAAGATAGAACTCCTATGCACCCAGAGTCCATCTAGATAACATTGTGAGCTCTTGATTTATGAAAGGGAAAGCCAAAAAAACAAGATAGAACTCCTATGCCCCTAGAGTCCATCTGGATAGCATCATGAGCTCTTGTTTGCAACATAAAGGGAAGGACCATAGAAACCAAGATAGAACTCTAAAGCACCCAGAGTCCATCTGAGTAGTACTGCGAGCTCTTGATTCTATAAAACCAAACAAGAAAAATAAAAGAGAAGGAATGTCCAATTCTTTCCCGGGGTTAAGCTCAGATCATGGAACTGCGTGGCTACCAGATAAGTGACAGCACCTACCACATTTATCCTAAATCATCATGGCCCTAAAATTGAAGTGAACATTCAACAAATAACAATCAAAGAAAATAATTCATTATCTATCATAGCTACTCTCCTCACATGGTGGATCCTAGAGTAGCATAAGAACATAACCACAAAATATAGACTGACATCTGACTGACTTGACTGACCTAGTCAACTTTTTTGGATGGTTCCTCAATGCAGTTGGATTCTCTTGATTGGCTCAACTCATTGGATAGGCTTGATTGGTTGGATTGCTTTGATCGTGTTGGCGTCTAATTAAGCTATGTCAGATGGGCCCAATGCTTGTTCGCAAAGCTCATGATTGTGACAATTTTTATTGATAGATTTGATTTCTTTGATCATGTTGGCAGCTGATCAAGCTGTGTTAGATGGACCCAATGTTGGTTCACAAAGCTCATGATTGTGACAATTGAAATTTTGGCTTGGTCGCCTACTGCTTGTTGATTGATTTGAAAGATTTGATAAAGCTATGTCAGATGAGCCCAATGCTGATTCACAAAGCTCATGATTGTGACATTGATTGACTAGGCATGATTTCCCCTTGCTCTCTTGATAACCGAGTTGGTTTTATTGCTTTGGATTTTGCAATTTTTTGAATGTTTTTTTTTTATGAAGATTGATTTTCTCTAGGTTTTGATATTTTTAGGATTTTTGATGAGTTTTCCAAATTTTTAGGATTTTTTCAGACATCTGGAATCGCCCCCTAGTCAGGTGGACTAGTATTAACCATGGGTAAGTGATTGATGCTTATAGGGGTTTTGTGCTTGTAGATATAGCTTGGGATAGGCAGTCTTGCATTTTGAAGTGTGCTCAAGCTTTTGGAATTCCTTGATGGTGAAGCTAGATTTTGAACACTCGGTGCCTGTTTGCCAGGTTTTCACCAAGGTACCTACTCAATAGCGCCTGATTACCAGGTTTTCACTGAGAGAGTGATTTTTTTTTTCTTTACTTTTTTTCTTTTTTTGCTTTTCTTTTTTGTTTTTTGTTTTTTTATTGTCACCAAGGTGCCTGTTTGCCAAATTTTCACCAAGGTAACTTTTGTATTTTTTGATTTTTTTGGTATTTTCTGGATATGTATATAAATGCCTTAACCATAGAGACCTTTAAGGGTATAACCTCTTTAGGTTCATGTTTTTTATGTATCTAGGGAGATGATCTCCTTCTGGTGTTGCTAGTATGAATGCCCCACTCTGAGTAGAGCTGATAATAACAAATGATCCTAGCTAGTTAGGCTCAAACTTTCCAAGTTTGACTTGCTTTGCTTGATTCTTCTGATTTTCCATGAGGAAAAAGTCTCCTACCTCAAATGTTCATGGCCTCACCTTTTTGTGATAGTTCCTTCTAAGGAGATTTTGATAGCCTTGTAAGTTGTCGAAGGCATACTGCCTTCTTTCATCTAGTAATTCTAGCTCACTGAGCCTTGCTACTCTATAAACTTCGTCTGAAACTAGGTTCTTCAATGATATCCTCAGGGATGAGATTTATACTTTGAGGGGTAATACTACCTCTGATCCATAGACTAGGGAGAAAGGAGTGGCTCCTGTAGGTGTCTTCACACTAGTTCTGTATACCCATAATGTGGGAATAAGCTACAAATTCCAGTCTCTCCCTAATTCGTTCACTGTTTTCTTTAGGATTTTTAGGATCATTTTGTTTGTAGCTTTGGCCTGGAAATTTCCTTGAGGGTAGTAAAATGAGGAGAGCCCTTGTTTGATGTGGAACTATTCACATAGGTCTTCAACATCCTTGTTCTGGAAAGGTGTACCATGATCTGTCAGGATGGTTTGGGGGATCCCATATCGATAGATGATGTGGTTAAGTATGAACATCGCTATTTTATTTCTAGTGATGTAAGTGAGGGGAATCACTTCCACCCACTTGGTGAAGTATTCCATTACTTCTATGATGTACTTGTGCCCATTTGCTGATGAAGGTGTGATTTTTCCCACTAGGTCAAATCCCCACATTGAAAATGGCAATGTGATGTGATAGGATTTAGTTCTTGGGTTGGTGCATGGATGAGGTCTCCATGAATTTGACACTGTCTGCACCTTTGAACATGCTTGTGTGAGTCTGTCTCTATTCTGGGCCAATAGTATACCGTGCAGATTATTTTCTTAGCTAAGCTATTGCCACCTCTATGGGTTCCACATATTCCTTCATGTACCTCATACAAAGATTTCTGGGATTCCATGGAAGTGATACATCATAGTAATGTTCCATCTAGACTTCATCAATATAGAGTAGTTGAAGGGATGGTATACCTAGAGGCTTGGTGGATGAGGGATTTTTGCTGGTTCCTAGACAAGTTTGGAGGTAAGACATTGTTTTGGAGATAGCTATAGACATCTTGGTACCATGGGGATTTAGGACCAACAAGGACACACGCTAATTTGGTGATAGATTCCTGATGTGATGGCACCAAGAGTTGCTCCACTAGAAACTAGAATTTGGTATATTTCCTGGCATATCAATCAGTGATGCTATGGTAGCCATCACATTTTCCACTTTGTTCTATGCTCTTGGGACTTGCTCAAAGAGAATGTAATGAAACTTGGTGTGCAGTTGTTCCATCTATGATTTGTATGGTATGAGCTTCTCATCTTTGGTCATATAATCATTGTTGACCTGACTGATGACCAACTGTGAATCACCAAAGACTTTAAGCTTCTTGATTCTCCATTGAATGGCTATCTTTAGACCGATGACCAATGCTTCATATTCTTCTATGTTGTTGGTGCATTGGAAGTTAAGTCTGAAAGACTTTGGAATTGTATCATGATCTGGCATGATAAAAACTATTCCTACCCCCACACAGTGGTTCGTACACGATCCATCAAAATAAAGTTGTCATACCTCGATTGTCGGTTGTAGTGTCATAATAGATTCTTCAGGAAACTTAGAGATAATAGGCTGGTGGTCTTGAATTGGTGCCTCTACTAGTTGATCTGCTATCACTTGTCCTTTGATAGCCTTTCTATCTATGTACTCAATGTCAAACTCGCTTAAGATCATTACCCACTTTGCCAGTCTTCTCGTGAGTGTTGCTTTACTTAATAGGTACTTGAGAGGATCAATATGTGCAACCAATTTTGTTTGGTGACTCAACATGTAGTGTCTGAGCTTCTGGGAAGTGAAAACAACTGTCAGGCATGACTTCTCAATTGGCGTATAGTTTAGCTCATATACAACCAAAGTCCTACTTAGATATTAGATGGCCCTCTCTTTTCCTACATCATCATGTTGTGCCAAGAGGACACCTAATGCTGATTCTGTCACTGAGATATATAGAAGCAATGGTCTACCTTGTACTGGTGGTACCAATATAGGAGACTTAAGAAGGTAGTCTTTGAATATCTGAAATCCATGTTTGCATTGCTCTGTCCATATGAACTTGATGTCTTTATGCAATATATGTTGGAATGGGTGGCACTTTTTTGCCAGTTGAGCTATGAAGCATCTGATTGATTGGAGCCTTCCTTGTAACCCTCTTAGTTTTCTCAGGTTCAATGGTGGAGGCATGTCCAATATTTCTTTGACCTTTGTTGGATCCACTTCGATTCCTTTGTGTGATACTATGAATCCTAGTCATTTTCCCACTGTGACACCGAATGCACACTTTTTTTGGTTTAGACAGACTTTGAATTCCTGCATTCTATCAAAGATGGGTCCCAAAACCTGTAGATGATCCTTTTGAAGTATTGATTTGGCTAATATGTCATCCACATAGTCTTCCATTGTCTTGTGGATGAGATCATGAAATATAGTCTTCATAGCCCTTTGATATGTCGCTCCAGTATTCTTTAGACCAAATGGCATGACATTCCAACAATATGTTCTCGATGGACATGTGAAAGTTGTTTTGTTTTGGTGCTCTGGTGCAATCCTTATTTGATTGTAACCTAAAAATCCATCCATGAGTGATAGCATTTGATGTCCGGCAGTTAGGTCTACTATCATATCAATGTTTGGTAAAGGAAATTCATCCTTGGGACATGCTATGTTGAGGTCCCTGAAGTCTGTACAAATTCATATTTGACCACTATGCTTTGTAACTAGTACTAGATTAGATATCCAGTATGCATATGGTATAGGTTTGATGAATTTAGCATCCAGGATCTTTTTCAGTTCTGCCTTGACCAGTAATGCAACGTGAGGATGCATCTTTCTCAGCTTTTGTTTGACAGGTTTAGCATTGGGTAGCAATGGGAGATGGTGTAGCACTAACTCTAGATCTAATCCTGGCATATCCAAGTAGGACCATGAGAAATTGATCATTATTGCCTTGAAGAAACTGATGAACTATTCTCTCTCCTCATGGGTGAGTGATTTCGCTAAGTATATGTTCCTTGGGTTCTTGTCATCCCCCAAGTTCATTTCCTCTATTTCTTCTGCTAATAATGTTGATTTATCCTCTGTTAAGGGGAGGATTTCTTTCTTTCCATCTTCTAGTGCCTTAGTGAGGTTTTCTCTAGAAGATACGTCTTCTTTTAGATTTTTAATCTTTTGCTCTTTTTTCTTTTGTGGAATGGAAAGAGGAGCTTCCTCCCTAAAATATGTTGCTCTATGTAGGTTAAAGGAGAATCATGCCTTGTGATCTCTTGATGGAATGCCTTCCCTTACTCCCATCAAATGAGCTATTGCCTCATCATTCTCGAAGACATCTAGATTAGGTGGCCCTTGTTGATCCCACTCTCTAAGCTCAGGGTGTACAAGACAGACACTTTCACTATTGTTTGGCCCTGGTTGACAGAATGGGACTGCTGATATGGTGCCTACAAAATAGGACTGTGATGTGGATGCACCACTTGAGGTTTGATAAATGACATGTTTGTCTATACAGGGTTGTTTGGTGATGGTCATTTTTTCAAACAGGTCTGCTAGATTTATGATAATGTCGGCCCAAGGGGAAAAATATGGGATTGATGGTTCAGAGTCATGGAGGGATCTCCACTCATTCTCATGGGAGTCAGTCTCAATGGAATGTTTGTCTGATGTCTCACTTCCTTGGTTATTGTCGATTGTTAAGTGTAGGTTTATTTGAGATTGTGTGGTTCTCTCTTCGGCGGGCAACAACTGCACTAATATGTTGCTTATTAGGACATGCTCTATGTTGTGCCCCCGGTGCATCTCTGCTATTTTCTCATGATTGAATTGAATGTCTTGGATCACAGGACTAGTGCTTTGTTGTCCATATCCCAAACCTCTTATGTTTCTGTGGGTTGGTGGGAGAGGAAATTCATATATGCCTTGTTATCTTTCCCCCAGCCTAGTTGTACCATCGTACCCAAATCTTTGTATCATTGTGTAACCGTTACCATAGTTTGACAAAGGTAATGGAGGCCAAATTGTCTTAGGGGTATCTTGGTATAACCAAGTATTGATGTCTTGTTCAAAAGGATTTTCTTGCGCTATCTCCCCACTGGAAAAAGGTTGTGGGTGGACATCTAAATAAAATAGGCTGCGGAGTTTCTATTGCAATAACAGGTTGTGGCATTCCATGAGTTCTTGGGCTTTGATGCATGTGCATGATGGTAAAAGCTTCTCCATATCTGTATTGACCACAACCCTTATCTGTGATGGATATCTTTCCATCTTTCTATGTGATATCTTTAAGATTTGAATCTAGAGAGGATGGGATCCTTGCATTTTTTTTTATGAATATCTTTCTTGCTGCTCATGTGACATCCTTGGGATTTGAATCTGAAGAGGATGGGATGCTTGCATCTTGGTTTGATGGTACATGGTTATCAGTGTTGATTTGGACCGCATTACAATATTGGAAGGGATTGGGATCTCCCTCTATGATGATCTCCTCTCCTTGGTGAGGGAACTTGATGCATTGATGGTATGTCGAAGGTACAGCCTGCATTTCATGTATCCAAGGTCTCCCTAGCAACATGTTGTATCCCAACTCAAGGTCTAAGATTTGGAAGGGTGTGTTTTTTACCACAGGACCAATGTGAATAGGTAGAATGATAATACCCTTAGAGGACCTTTCCTCTTCATCATAAGCTATGATATTTATCCTCCTTGTGACATCAATGCTTGATTCTAAATAGCCCAGTTGCTTGATTATCTTTAGAGTACATATGTTTAACCCAACTCCACCATCAAAAAGGACCCTACGGACAACACTTTTGTGGATTTGGACAAGTAAGTGTAGAGGATCATTATATAGGGGTTTATGCGATGGTACATCATGGTCTGTGAATGTGGAATTTTTGTTAGCTTCTATATGGTTGACCATCGTTTGGAATCTCTCAGGTGTTATGTCCCTTAAGACAACTGCATTCTGAAGTTCTTGGTCAAGTGCCATTTTATGCTATGGAGATATGCATAATAGGTCAAACATGGATATTTCGGCAGGTGTGCACTTTAGTTGGTCCACTATGCTTGTTTGTGGATTCGAGTTTGCTATAGGATTGGCTGATGTAGTAGTTGAGGATGGTACTCCTTCCAATATGACTCTAGCACGATGCATTGTTATCGCACAATTGTTACCTTGGTCTCTGATAGTGATTGTAGCCACATGGCTATCTAAAGGATTGAGGCAATTGATGACATTATCACTGTTGGCATATGTATATTTAACTTGTTTTGTTTGTCCACCAAACTCGAAGGCTTTTCCCTTGTTGTGATCATGAAAGGTATCATTGAAAATGGTGTGATCACTTGTGCCTTTGGTTTAAGTATTCGTCACATCGGTTATCCCTGTGTCAATCAGATCTTGGATAGCATGTTTCAATCGGTAGCAGTTGGCCATTTTGGGCCCTTTCACCTGATGAAACTCACAAAAATATTTGTCATTATACCACCTTGGTTTGTTTTCATCTTGTTCAAAGTCCCTAATTTTTGGGAGAGTGATAGTGTTTGATTGTATCAACTTGTGTAAATTTGATTCTATCAGCTCTCCTAATGGTGTGAAATCTCATTGCTGGAATTTAAACCATGGTTTGCGTTGATTTGGTTGTTGACTGTTTGACACAGTGGCTGCTTGTACAGGGGGAGGTTGGTTCTAGGTGTATGCTTGTTGAGTGGGCCCTATGGGTTTTTGGTTTTCCATAGGTGCGCCTTGTAGTGACACCTTGGGTTGTGCGTAGTTGATGGTTTTCACATCAATGACACCATTGCTAGTGACATTTTTGTTTTTGTTCCACCACTTAGCTTTTTTCGTTGCATTCTTATTCATATTTATTTGTCTGGGATCTGCAAGGATTCCTCATTTGACTAAGTTTTTCTCACAATGAACTCCTCTTTTGATGAGTTGTGTGAATTTTGGAGCTAACTATAACTCTATTGTGGATGACATGTCTGGAATTAGATTGTCAACAAACATGACTATTAAGTCTTGTTCGGGCACATCATATGTTATACAGTTTCCCATATTCCTCCATCTCTGTAGGAATTTCACAAAAGACTCTCCATATTTTTGTTTGATATCGCAAAGGTCTTTGATGCTGACCTTGCACTCGATGTTATGATGGAAATGAGCTATGAAATTTTCAGCCAATTCTCCCCAAGATTGAATTCTATGAGGTAGATGTGATAACCATTCCATTTCTGGTCTGGCCAAACTTTATGGGAATAGTTGCATTAGATATGTCTCATCATGAGCGACTTTGATGCAACTAGCAAAAAAATCTCAGATATGCTCAATAGGGTTGGTACTGCCCCTATACTTGTCGAGTTTTGGTACCAAGAAGTGATTTGGGAACGAAGACATGTGAAGAGAATGGTCAAAGGGATATGGGTATAAATCCTCTGTGGTATAGGATTTAGTCTGCCCCTGATTTTGCATATCCATCATTTGGATTTGAAGGGTTTGCATTTGTTGCATTAGCATGTCCATTTGATATTGAGGCTGGTGCATGTGGACATTCCTTTGTGCCGTGGTGGGTATGAGGCTGCGCCTCTGTGTCCCTTGAGTAGGAACATAGGATTTCATCCTAGGGACTTGATATTGATTCCCCATCAAGTGATTTGTAACTGGAGGGACATGAGTAGTCCATGGTGGGTTTTGATATGTTTTCTTTTGTGACTAAAACTAGGGTTGATAATGCTGGGGTAGGTATTGCTACTGCTAAGGTTGGGTTTGAAACTGGGGTTGCTATCACTGAGATTGGATTTGAGGCAACTGAAGCTGGGGTTGTTGTTGCAGGGGTTCAAACTGAGGCAACTAAAGCTAGGGTTGCTATTGCGGAGGTTGGGTTTGAGGCAACTAAAGCTAGGGTTGTTGTTGCAGGGGTTGGAATTGAGGAAACTAAAGCTAGGGTGGCTATTGTGGAGGTTGGATTGGTGTTAGAATGGGAAAAGATGTAGCTTTGGATGGGCTTTGACTGTAAGTCATTCCTGCAGAGATGGATCCCTGTGGGCATGATGTGTTGATCCCAAGATTAGTGTGAATTGATTGCAGTAGTGGCATAGTTTTAGAATAATTGGTGTTTGGTGGGATGGAAGGCATAGCATGAGAGCTTGATTGTCCTAGCCATGAGACCAAAGGTACATGCATACTAGTGACCATAGGTGCACTTTGTTGTGAGTCTGTCATGCTTTGAGTAGAAGATGTGCTAGCCTAGGTCGAGTCATTGGTTTGATTGGATATAGTTTGTGTTGATGTGGGTAAAACCAATGGTGGAAAGATCTATGACACAATAGGTAGTATCTGAGGAGTATTGTTTTGACTTGCGAGAGGGTTTTTGGGCCATATAGTTGATACACTGAATTCAGTGGGGAGTTTGACTCCCTTCTTTATTAACACGACCAAGTAACATTCAGGATTCCTCTCTACAACAGCGTTGACTACTTTTATGGAGTAAGTATCTTGTTCCACATCTTCAATTTCTTCTTTTGTGATATCTTGGAAAAAAGATGCCCCACGAGGTTGTTCAATAAAAAGAGCAGAACTAGTGTTCATGAAGGGATTGTTCTCTTGCTCTATTTTTGAAGTGGGGAAACAGTTGATATATGACTCATCAGGTTGAGTTCTAGCCTTAGACCTTGTGTAAGGTCCTCCATGAGGTGTTTGAGACATAGTGCGGTCTAGGTTTTGTAACTAAAACAAGTGATATAAAGCAAACAAAGAAGAAGATCCTTTCTGAGGAAGTATAAGTTATGTTTTGGACAAGGGTAATTCTAAGGACAAATTTTGATATAACTTGATCTCAAAGTGGTGATGATAAAAGATAAGATTTGCCAACCTTTGTCTTGGACAAGGTCAATTTGATAAAGATAATGACGTTTGATATGATGAGATCAAGATATTTTGAGTCTGAGCTTTTGAACTAACAACATTTTTGACAATAATCATTCTTTACAGAGAAAGGGTAATCTTTAATGTTTAGAGATTCACACAATGTTCTTTGCATTTTCCTAGGATAGACACTAGTTTTTTACTCCAAATGAAGAATTCTTTCAAGGTTTTAGGTCAAAACAAGAATATAGTATATCTGGTCAATTGCGGTAGAATTTCACCGATTACGGTAAAATAACTGGTTGATTGTGATAGTTTATCACTGATTGTGGTAATAAATGTGACGATTGTGGCAATAAACAAATAAAATGTTGCAAACTTCTTTCAATTGTGGCACAATGTGGGCAAATGCGGTAAAGGAGGAATAGTCTTAAAAAGACTAGCGGATAAGTATCACTGCTTGATATTTTTGAATTTTTTGGAACAATGCTTCTGATTTGCAAGACAGTTGACATTGACAACCCTAGAATTTAACATGTTTGACTCATTTTGATAGTTTGGATGTTTTTTTTTTCATTTTCAGAAACTAATCAAAGGAACAAGCACAATAGACACTGTGTTTTTGAAGAATGAAGACTAAAATTGTGTATGTTCTACAACTTTTTCAAGTTGCAAGGTTATCACGATGTCTCAACAATGAACAGTCAGATTAATCTAGGTCAATGGCTTCAGAATACAATGTTATAGGCCCAATGCTTGAATTTCCATTAGCTCACATAGCAATTGTCACACTACTAGGACACGAAGGTCCACGACATAGGTGTTAAGAGATAACTAAGAGGGGGGTGAATCAGTTATCTGCAACTTTAAAAATTTTGTACTTATTAATCCAGATTGATATAAATTAAATTCACATTCATATAACACATTACTCAACACATCAATTTAGTTACGGGGAAACCAAATGGTAAAAACCCTGGTGGGAATTAGTACCCACAAAGAACTATACTGTTTGTAGTAATCCCTGTTAAAAGATATTTCAACCCTGTTAGGAGTTGTATAATACAATGCAGTAGTATAGTGACCTAGTTAAGGGTCTAACCCTATTATGAGTCTTTTGCATGTAACCCTTTTAGGGGTGGAGGACTCACTGTCCAAGTGGTGAAGGCTACAACCTTCTAGTTATTTGATACACACTGTATCAACAAGATGAACTGTTGTTTGTGACACTGCTTTTCTGATCAGTTCCTTTTATGCACCAATGCTTTAACCTCTTGTAAAGCAATATAAAAATCTAATCTATATTCAGAATGCTTCAACATAAAAATTTATATTATCAACATATGATAAATATAGCTCTGTTGCATCAACACTCTACTCTGCTTGTCAATCTCTAGCTTTCGCAACTCTTCTTATCACAAATGACCTTGTATAAGTACATACCCCAAGTATGAGATCATGGGACCTATTAGAAAACACTTCATAACATCTTTTTTAGCTCTACTAAGTGTGCAAGCACAATTACAACCACGCAAGTCAATGCTAGACAGACGCGTCGCTTCACTAAGTTGGCTTCACCAAATTAATCATAACTTTTCAATCTTCTTGAAATATGTTTGGCGCATTTAGATTAATATAAAAAACTCATAACTCATCATGAATATACACACATGTATCCTGAAGATAGGTGCAACTCGATCAACATGTTACATATGTCAGCCTTAAACCATTATTCTTCCATAACTGTAACCATCAATAATAGAATTGCATATCTTTACTAAAACTTCATATCTGAGTCTGCGTGTATGAAAATAGAATAGTAAACATGTCAAAAACATGTATCTATCCATGCTAGTCTTGATTTCATCATATTCATAAGTACATACAGAAGTACTGTTGTGTATTATATGTTGTCATCAATGACAAACATACTATCAATCAATTGTTCAAAATCAAATCTCCAACAATCTCCCCCTTTGGCATTGATGGAAACATATGATATAAAAACAACTTTTGTTCATGGTGTCTTCTTTCTAATATAATCTTCTCAATATCCTCAACAAAGATTCATCTATACTATTGTAGTTTCATGTACTATGTATTCTCTAAATACTCGCTCATTGTCATACTTCCCTATTGTGTTCCTTTACTCCCCCATAGTATAAGCTCCTTGTATGTGTTCCTTGTTTGTCTTGTTTTTACTGGTACATACTCCCCCATTGACATCAATGGCAAAGGGCACCATAAACCATTATGCACAAGTACTACTCCAGAAGTAGAGTAGTCAACCATTCATCAGTCACACAGGACTGATGTACTTGCTACTTTTTCTAATCAGACTTAGGAGAGGGAATGACTCCCAACTTCTCCCTTAGATACTCAAAAATATCCTTTTCTAAAGGCTTCATGAAAATGTCTGCTAACTGATCTTTTGTGCTTACATAGTCCAATGTCACTTCCTTGTCTGCAAATTTTTCTCTCATAAAATGGTACTTGATCTCTATGTGTTTTGTCTTTGCATGCATCACAGGGTTCTTAGACATGTTAATAGTACTAGTGTTATCACAATGAATAACAATAGGATAGTCAACCTGATTACCAAAGTCTTTAACCATCTACTTGATCCAAACAATTATTGTACAATTCAGTGCTGCTGCAACATATTCTGCTTCGGCCATTGACTGAGAAATACAATTTTGCTTCTTGCTTGTCCAAGATACCAACCTTTCTCCAAGAAATAGTTCTCCTCCTGAAGTGCTCTTTCTGTCATCAATACAACCTGCCCAATCTGCATCAGTATACACATGAAGTTTTGTATTGTTTGATTTAAGATACCATAAACCATAGTCTATAGTCCCCTTAAGATATCTGAATATCCTCTTGATTTCCATTAAGTGATTATGCTTGGGTTTAGCTGCAAATCTTCCAACAATTCCAACTGCATTAGATATGTCAGGTCTTGATTGAGTTAGATAGATAAGCTTTCCAATCATAGATTTGTATAATGTTTTATCAACTGCTGTGGAGTCATCATCTTTTGAAATTTTACTTCATGTGATCATAGGAGGCATACTGGCTTGCAATCCTCCATCTTGAAGGTTTTCAATATTTCTTTCACATATTTTTACTAATTAATGAATATTCCTTTATCTGTTTTCTTTACATTTAATCCCAAAAAGTATTTTATAGGACCAATCATACTCATTTCAAATTCATTCTTCATTTCTTTTGCAAATGCTTTACTAAGCTTTTCATTACCTCCAAAGATAATGTCATCAACAAATATGGAAACTAATAGTAATCCATCAGGTGTTTCTCTTGTGAACAAGTTGCAATCTACTGCTCCTTTCTTGAATCCAATCTTGGTGAGATATCCATCTAATCTGTCATACCACGCTCTTGGGGCCTGTTTGAGTCCATAGAGTGCTTTCTTTAGTTTGCATACCATGTCTGGTCTATCTAAAAGGTTAAATCCTTAAGGTTGTTCTATGTAGACTTCTTCTTTTAAGTCACCATTCAAAAAGGTTGATTTGAGATCCATTTGATAAACTTTAAAATCTTTTATTGTTGCATACACCAAAAAAAATATTTATGTCTTCCAATCTGCTTATAGGGGCAAATGTATCAGTGTAGTCTATTCCTTATTTTTGTGCATATCCTTTACATACTAATCTTTCTTTTTTTCTTATTACTATACATTCTTCATTCATTTTGTTTCTAAAAATTCACTTTGTTCCAATCACATTTTTATCACTTGGTCTAGGAACCAATTCCCAAGTGTCATTCTTGATTATCTGATCTAGTTCTTCTTTCATTGCATTTTTCCAATCAGAACCATTACAAGCATCTTCAACACTTAAAGGTTCAATCTATGAAAGTAAACATACCTCTTCATCCACTGTTAGATTCTTTGCTTTTGATCTGGTCAAAACACTACTGCTCTGATCTCCAATGATATCATTTTTAGAGTGGTATCTGGATGTAAAATTAGGAACCTTAGAAGTGACTTCTTCCCCTATTATCTATTTTTCTTCATTGCATGAATCAGGGTCATTGCATGAGACATCAATGCAATCAAACATTTCTTCAATCATAGTATCTTTACTATTAGGTCTGGGTTCTTCTTCAATCACAGGTGCATAATCATAATACCTTTTTTGGATCATAAACTTCTCATCAATCTTAACATGTGTGCATTCAATTATCTTCTTTAATCTTAAATTGAAACATTTGTAAGCTTTTCTTTTTGTAGAGTAACCAAGAAAAATACCTTCATCACTTCTAGAATCAAACTTACCAACATTGTCATCTCTCTTGATGTAGCACTTGCTGCCAAATATTCTAAAATATTTTACTGTAGCTACATTACCAAACCATATTTCATAGGGTGTCTTGTCCATGCTTGGTCTCAATTGAGTTCTATTGATGGTATACATTGTTGTGTTCATTGCATCTCTCTAATAGGTGTGAGTCACTTTTCCTTCAATCATCATGGTGCGTGTTGTATCTAGTATAATCTTGTTACTCCTTTCTGCAATTCCATTTTGCTAAGGTGTTCTAGGAGCACTCAACTGCCTTTTTATTCCATGTTCTTCACAGTAGTCATAAAACTAGTCAAAGGTGAATTCTCCTCCTCTATCTGATCTTAAACATTTTAGTTTTAGTCCAGATTCATTATCTACCTTAGCTTTGAATATTTTGAACTTCTCAAAGGCTTCTGACTTTTCTTTTAAGAATACAACCCACATCATCCTAGAAAAATCTTCAAAAAACAAAATAAAGTACCTTTCACCATAGTATGATCTTGTTTGAGTAGGACCGCATAAATCTGTATGCACTAAGTCCAACTTGTTTTCAGCTGAGGTCTACTTGCTTCTGAATGAACTCCTTACATGTTTACCCATAACACATTCCCTGCATATTGTGTCAACTGGTCTTGCAATTCTTGGTAGGTCTCTAACTGCCTTGACATTATTGATCTTTACTATATTGTCAAAATTGATATGACAGAGTCTCTTGTGCTATAACCAATTGTCATCTATTTTTGAAACAAAATAACTTACATCATAATTAAGTTAAAAAATATTACCTTTTGTTTTAGAGCCTGATGCAATCATGTCTCCATCCTTGTTGCTAATGATGCACTTGTTGTCTTTGAACTCCAAATGATAACCTTTATCAAGTACCTATCCAACACTTAGTAGATTATGGTGCAAACCATCAACATATAGAACATCATCTATTTTGTTCTTTCCATCCAAGGTGATGGATCCTCTGCCTATGATAGGTTTAGGAGTGTTATCTCAAAATCTAACCATACCACCTTTGTATTTTTCTAGATGAACAAATCTGTCCTTATCACTTGTCATGTGATGTGAGCATCCACTGTCAATGATCCAATCAGTTCTGACATCTACTTTGGAAATTAAGGCTAATTCATGATCTTCTTCTTTATCTATAATGTCTATATCTTCGAGCAATCTTTCCATGTCTTTAAGGGAAATGAATCCAATTTCATCTTCGTCTAAATCTTCATCAGTTACACCTCCTTCAGCATGGTAACATTCCTTCCTATATTTAATTTTGTAATCAAATTTGAACTTCTTGACTCTTGTGGGACACTTAGATGCAAAGTGACCAATCTTATTGCATGAAAAACACTTGAATGGGAGCTATCCTTCATACTTTCCTTTTCCCTTCTTTTCTCTTTTAGCAATCATGGAAATTATCTCTTCTAGCTCTTCATCAGTTTCTTTATTCTCATTATGACTAAGGATGTGTGAGGATTTCTTACCGTGGATTGAAGCTTTGAAGGTTGTTTCATTCTTAGGTTCAGTATTCAATTTTGATATCTCAAATGCAGAGATTTTGCTGATCAAAGTCTCTCTCTTGAAGTCTTGTGAGAATTACATAGTTTATTGTAGAATACTGATCTTGTTTTCATAGTCTGATGTCAAAGTAGTAAACAACTTATCCATTATATCTTCTTCTAAAATTTCTCCTCCATTGTTTATGATTCTAGATACTGCTTCATTTATCCTCTAATTATAAGCTCTAATGTTCTCTTCAGGAAACATCTCAAGACTATTGTATTTCTTCTTCCATGTCTTCCTGCGTGCATTCTTTGCTTGAACATCTCCTTCAAACATGTCTTCTAAATACTTCCATATGATATGTGCTTTGTCAATTTTCTTGATTTCAGAAAATTCACTATCAGATAAGGCGTTGATTCAGGATTCTTTTGCAATTGCATTATTAGTAAATGTTTCCTTTTGTCTTCTAGTAGCATCATCCTTTACAAGGCATTTCAGAGATGGAATTTCAACCTCTTGTGTAGTAATCTCAAAGATCTCAAATCCAATGCACTGTAGATGTATTACCATTTTGTTCTTCCAATCCAAATAGTTCTCTCCATCAAAATTAGGGCTGTCTTTTCTGAAGTATGCCATCTTGATCTACCTTAAGCTGTTAAGCTTCTTCTCTAAGGCACTTGGCTCTGATACCAATTGTTAGAATACTTCAGAGATAACTGAGAAGGGGGGGGTGAATCAGTTATCTTCAACTTTAAAACTTTTATACTTATTAATCCAGATTGATATAAATTAAATGCACATTCAGATAACACATTACTCAACACATCAATTTGGCTATGGGGAAACCAAATGGTAAAAACCCAGGTGTGAATTAGTACCCACAAAGAACTATACTGTTTGTAGTAATCCCTGTTAAAAGATATTTCAACCCTGTTAGGAGTTGTACAATACAATGTAGTAGTATAGTGACCTGGTTAAGGGTCTAACCCTGTTAGGAGTCTTTTACATGTAACCCTGTTAGGGGTGGAGGACTCACTATCCAAGGACTCAGTGTCCAAGTGGTGAAGGCTACAACCTTCTGGTTATTTGATACACACTGTATCAACAAGATGAACTGATGTTTGTGACATTGCTTGTCTAATCAGTTCCTTTTATGCGTTGATGCTTTAACATCTTGTAAATAAATATAAAAATCTAATCTATATTCTGAATGCTTCAACATAAACATCTATATTATCAACATATGATAAATATAGCTCTACTGCATCAACACTCTGCTCTGCTTGTCAATCTCTGGCTTTCGCAACTCTTCTTATCACAAATGACCTTCTATAAGTACATACCCCAAGTATGAGATCATGGGACCTGTTAGGAAACTCTTCATAACATCTTTGTCAGCTCTACTAAGCGTGCAAGCACAATTACAACCGCACAAATCAATGCTGAATAGACGCATCGCTTCACTAAGTCGGATTCACCAAATTAATCATAACTTTTCAATCTTCTTGAAATATGTTTGGCGCGTTTAGATTAATATCAAAAACTAATAACTCATCATGAATATACACACGCATATCCTAAAGATAGGTGCAACTCGATCAACATGTTACATACGTCTGCCTTAAACCATTATTCTTCCAGAACTGTAATCGTCACTAACATAATTACATATCTTTACTGAAACTTCATATCTGAGTCTACGTGTATGAACATAGCATAGTAAACATGTCAAAAACATGTATCTATCCACGTTGGTCTTCATGTCATCATATTCATAAGTACATACAAAAGTACTACTGTGTATTATATGTTGTCATCAATGACAAACATACTATCAATCAACTATTCAGAATCAAATCTCCAACAGTAGGTGCCCATTTTTTTGTCATTTCCAGGTATTGTTGTCATGGAGTGAAGATCTCTTTCACTACACAAATACCGTGGGACACATATGTTGGGAATCTTGGGGGGAAATTTTGAAACCCCTTGCACTATAATAAGGTATCTGTTTGGGTTGGCCTCTAATTAATCAAGGTTGTAGTAAGGGTCCATAGTGTCTCTCTAATCGATTTGTACATGCGTGACTCACTTAAGAGCCTAGTTGACCATGCTAGCTCCTTAGGGATATTCACCCAATCCAGACTATTATCAACATGCCTCGCCCGAGCTTGGCTAGATAAGACAAAACTTTGGTTCGCGCCTTGTTTATATACCGATCAGAAGGATTACTGATTTAAGGTCATTCTCCGAGGAAGAAGCGCATTCCCCAGATAGGCCTTTCTAAAAAAGTATAAACGTTTGTAATCTAAAAGTTTGTGCAAGTGCACCCAAAACTCAAGACACAAGGTAAGTTGATTAAGCTCCAAAGTTTAAAGTGTGAACTAAGCTACACCACCATACAAGCACCAATGTTCAATTTTAATGCACCAAATTGAGAGATTTTCTGCCTTTGTTCAGTTTTAATCCTCATGTCAATTTTAAGCCAAATCCAAAATATGATATGAGATATGTTTGCAAGCACTATTCTTTTTAAACCCAAATGGACAAATCAATTCCTTTTAGTTTGCTTTGTTTAAACAAGTTAGTACCAAAAAGGATTTATTTGCAAAATGAGAATATATTTCTCAGCATTTTTAAGCATTCTAGCTATATTTGAGCATTGAAATTCATATATATCTCATTCTAGAATTGTCCTTGAGAGAGATTAAGCCTGAGAGCTCTCTTAACAAAGCTTGGATAGAGAACCATGAGATGATATAGTTTTCTAGTTTCAATTCTTAGATTAATTCGTTTATCTTTCCATAGAATTGTTGCTTTCATTCTTAATCTCATGAAGGTGTATTTTCTTACACACATAATGACACCCACCGTGGGGCTCTAAGCCTCTATTTTAACATTTTATTTTGACATTTGGTCTATTTTCTTTGTTTTTGATGTTTATTCTTGCAGAAAATAGAAGAAGAGCTGCATATACGGTGCAAAGTGCCACTTACCAATGTTAAAACGCTGCCTGACAAGCCTGATTCATCTCCGTCTTCTTCTTTGTTGCCACTTTTTAGATAAATCAGACCACCTGTTAGATAAAGTGCACCACTTGCTAATGTTCAAAAGCTTCTTACCAGCACTTTCTGACTGCCCTTTATCATTTATGTGCCCCACAGTATCTTTATTTTACCGCCTATTAAATTTTAAGAGCCGCGCAATAATAGGAAAACTCCGCTTGTAAAGTTTAAAGTGACACTTGTTAAAATTTGATGGCTGTTGTTTAGCTGTTAAATGCCGCTTAATAAATTTTTCTTCAAATCAATTTTTGGTTGATTCTGTCACTTTTATAACTCTCTGTGTTTCATGTTTCTGCAGATGAAAAATCACCCCAAAGTACAGAAACCAGAAAAGCAAAATCACAAGGCCTAGCAAGGAGGTAAGAGCTAAGACTAAAAATGATAAGGAAGTTCATAATGCAAATTTGTTAGAAAGCTTATTTGAAGAACACTTATATGGTCATTATATTAAGGTGTTTTTCTCTTATAAGAGAAAATTTCCTACTCTTTGAGTAAATTTGCATTCTTATGTCCTTGAAATATTTCATTAATAAATCTTTCATTGGAAAAGGCTTTCAGGAGTTTTTGTCTTGTAAAGGTTTTCGAGTTTTTCTTCACTTTGTTGTGCTTTGTTTTGACTAACTTTGTTGGAGGAGATGGAGTGGGAACGATTGCCACTAGGTGAGTAGAAAACAAGCAAAAAAATTTTAAAAATGCACCTAGCCCTTTTGCTAGCTTCAAAATTAGGTATTCCACTCACCAAGCTTGCATTTGATTAAATTGTGGCATTCTTTGAATCTAGAATAATTAGACAATCTTTTATTTCCTCCAAATTGAACAATCATTAGGCATGTGCTCTTCACTTTTCAAAGTGAATCAAAAAGCCAAACATGCAAAGCCAATTTGGTAGAAGGACAAGGATAATAAAATTGAACCACACATTTCCTTTTTAAGAACCTCCTTGTCAAGAGGTTGACAATGAACAAACTTGCTTAAAGTGTTTGGAACAAAAGGAAGACAATAGGGATATGCTCCTAACTCTTTGAGTGAATCAAATTCCCAAACTTGTTGGACCAAGTTCATTTTTCACTTTTATGCACATGTTAGCTAAAATAGAGCTTTAAAGGGCCTACCTCCTGAGAATTGCCTTACGAGGATGGTGAGAGGGAATGACCCAAAGTGGGAGATACTTGCTTTTACCGCAATATCGTTCGACCCACTATAAAATAATGTACTTTTCCTTAATCAGAAAGTGACTAAAACTTGTACAAGCCATCCTCACTTCCACTAGTAGTCCTTCAGGATTGCAAAAAATTGTACTTTGTGCGTGTGGGAAGCCCTCAAAGGGGTAAAGGATCTTGACAAGGTTTAGACTGGAATAGGTTGAAACCTGATAAATTAGTAGACTTACCTTTTTTAGAGCCATGTTTAACAGCCAAATTTTTTGAGGCTAGGGTAGACTGCTTGGAAGATATTCTTGTATAAACCATGTTAAAACATCCAAGAATGTACACTTTAGTGTGGTTTTAGGGATATGATGCAACTCTTGTGTGTGTGTTGAGTTTGTATTTTTTTTTCATGCAAGAATACTATTGATGAATCTGATCAAAAACATTAAAATATTAAACCTTGAAAACACTTTTAAAATTGACAAAATCTATTTTGATCAGCAAAACGCCACGTAAAATCATTAAAGGGCCACTTACAAACAAACTTGGGCTGCTTAACCAAACTTGAAATGCCATGTTAGCACCTCAAACAACCACCTGGTAACTGGAAAAAGCCATGTAACGACATTACATACACGCCTGACAACAAAGAAATGTTGCCTGCTAACTGCAGAGTGTCGTGTAAAAGTTTTCCAGTGACCGCGTAATATCATTGAAAGGCCTCCTACACATAGGTAAGAGCCACCTAAAAACTTTGAAAGGCAAACAGTGGGTATCTGCCAAAGTTTTAGAACAAGATAATTTTCTTTTTGGATACCCTTTTTGACATTCTGCCATTGAGAATACTGATCTTGATCAAAATCTGTCATTTGTGGGCATTTTGCAAATTCATGCTCAAATTAAACACTTAGTGAGTTTTGAAAACCTAAGATCCTCATTTCAAAATATGCTAATGTCGGTTATCACCCGATCTCATTACATAAAAACTACCCTACAACTAGATGGCTCCTATTTGAGACAAGAGTGTCCTTTCCCGGGTGATCCTTTTTCCCCAAACCCTGTGCATGAAACCATCAAAGAAACGGAACCGATGATGTCTTTTCCATTCAGTCATATAGATCCTGATCATATTAACCACATGAACAAGGAATTAAACAAACAAGGAAATATAGATCCTAAAAACCAAGGATCCAACACCAATATTAGTGGAGGAACAAACATAGACCCTAACAACCAAGGGATGAATAACACCAACAACGGGGGCAATTTTGACCCTAATGAAGAAGAGCTAACTGATGAAAAGGTTACCGAGGCTATGCAAAGCCCTTTCTTCATGAAACTTGTGGACAAAGTGTTGGAAAAGGATAAAG
>MU227513.1:4943411-4955149 GCA_018584345.1 Thuja plicata
ATTCAAGCCTAAAGGGATTAATCAAATTATGCAATTGATTTTTCAATTGTATAAATCAAATCAAAAGGGATCAAATCCAACCCAATCACCCTTCCATGGCTAATTTAATTAAAAGATGGAATTATTTTAATTCCTAATATCTTTGAGATCAACGAACTTTCCCTCCATTTGAAAATGCCTCAAAGCTTTTGACTTAACCAAGCTTTGATCATGATCAACTCACTCTTGCCCCTACCCTTGGGAAAATGCTATAAATACAAGCAATTTCCTTTGTAATTGGATCCAAGATTTCAAGAGCCAAAGCATCCTTATTATAGGCATATTGATAGAAATATTGAGAGCATATTGAGGAGCATTTGAGAGATTTGAGAGAGTTTTTAGCATTTTCATTATCATTTAGTATCATGTTTAGGAGCATTTGCTAATTTTCTTTCATGATCTTGGATCATTTATAAGCATTTTAAGCATTCTAGCTAGATTTGAGCATTGAAATTCATATATATCTCATTCTAGGATTGTCCTTGAGAGAGATTGAGCCTGAGAGCTCTCTTAACAAAGCTTGGATAGAGAACCATGAGATGATATAGTTTGCTAGTTTCAATTCTTAGATTAATTTGTTTATCTTTCCATAGAATTGTTACTTTCATTCTTAATCTCATGAAGGTGTATTTTCTTACACACAGTAACTTTGAAATAACAAATGATGCTTACCAAAACTTACCCTTCTCTGCCCTTAGTGATTTGGTCCAATCCTGCACATAAACCAAAAAAAATGTCAAATTAGAAATAGAAGGGCCGAAGATTTGGATCTGATATTGCAATATTTCTGTGATTGCGGCAAAATTCTGGCAACTACGGTAAACTTCTGTCAATTGCGGTAAAGCACTTGCAACTACGGAAAAATGCTTTCAATTGCGGCATGGATCGGGCAACTATGGAAAAATTATTTCAATTGCGGCATGGATCAGACAATTGCGGCAAAGTACCCAAAGAAAGAAGACAAAAATAGATAGAATAATACTGCGAAATCCTTCAATCAATTGCGGTATTAAACCAGTCGATTGCGGCACAATTTTTTCGATTGCAAAAAATACTAGCAACTGCAAAATAATACAAATGTCAAAGAAAAGTCAGATTTTTAAATTTATGACCGTGCGGCTGTGGTTGATCAATCTGGGTCTTCGTCTGTAAGAGATATTTGGGTTTTTTGTTCACGTCGGGTTCACCAAAATGTATGCCTCTTCTTCAAATCGTGATCTGTGGATTCCCAAGCTTTCCAAAGGCAAGGATCAGTAGCAAAGGTTTCACAAATGATGTAAACCAAATACGCAATACTACTAAAATGAATAACAATAAAACGTAATCAATAAAATATACAAGCAAGAAACAGGAAAACAAATGAATGCAAACCCCATGATGCTCAAAGCTTCTATTGTCTCTCTCTACTCCTTCTGAAACGTTGTTTAATGATGCTCAGTATTGGTGGGACAACATCTATGACTTGAGAAGTGTTGAGAAGTTGCTAATTGAAATGGGTGTGTGATCGCAAGATGGCTTGAATGCTATAACCAAACTGATAGAGTAATGGTGCACGAGAGCTTGAAATCCTAGATCCTTCAAATGGTTATGAAGGGTTTATTATATAATAATTGGTGATGATATGAATGGTTGAGATCAATCCCAGAGATAGGGAGATGAACGGTTGAGATCAAAAGGAACTGGAGAGGTCCTCAGTAAACTCCACCTCTTCATTTGGTAAAGAGGAGATAGAGTATGGTTGACTGAAGAGCTAATTATGAGTTACCTTTTTGAACTGAAGAGGTGGGTGAAGTTACCCAAGTGGACTGGAGAGATGGGTGGAGTAACCCATGTGATCTGATTGGAGTTATCTCTTTGAAGATAAATGAATATTTAATTCATTTATTTAATAATTATTTTCAACATGTGAGATAATTGAATTCTTTTTTATTAAGAACTACTTTATTTGATGAAATTAAATTAATTTAATTAGAAGAATTTAATTAGTAAGTTTAAATATTTGAATTTAAACTATAGGAAATTGAGTTTAATTAATTAATTAATGATAATAAATCAATTAAAGCTAATTAATTAAATAAAATTAGTTATTTAATTAATTTTGGGAATTTGATTAGATGATTTGGGGAATGAATTTAGAGGAAAATAGATGATTAATTAATGATTAAAAAACCATTAATTAATAGATGAAAATTAGTATTTTTAATGTAAAGTCACAAGCCTATCCATTTTAGGGTGTCTATAGTATCATACTGATTGATATCAGTTTAAGTCAAATCAGAATAATACACACATATATATTAAGTGTTAATCGATTATGAGAAATCGATAACACCGTACGAGATTAACTACTGCAAGTTCAACGTCAACACCGATTGTTATCGGGTTGACTAAATCAATGTTTACAATATCGATTAGAATCGGTTTCACATGGGTTTAAATTATTGAACTGGTGCATATAAAGTGGGGAGACATACATGTCTCCACATGTGGAGACATGGCTATCTATCAACATGACTCCTCTCTTATATATAGTCAAAACATTTCAGATGATAAGCATATACAATAAACACTATTGAATATGAAGTCATCTTATAAGGATTTTGAGATAAGTGATTACAATAAACACTATTGAATGTGAAGTCATCTTATAAGGATTCTAAAATTCTAAGATAAAAGTGATTACAATAATCTTTTGCATAACATGTATGCTTGTAATTGTATTTGACTTTCATTAGTTTTATATTGTTGAATATTAATAACAAATATATTAATATTAGTAAATCTAAATTATCATTAGATTTTTCATCTATTGCTATATCTCTATACTTTAGCAGAAACAACTGCAAAACAAAATGTTATAAAAACATATAGGTGCCTTCACCTTGAATTTTGGATTGTACTTGTCCTCTTCTAGAAATTTCATGCTCTCTTTCATAGTACAACTCTTCACACTTATTCCATCCACTTGGATCTTCCTTCCCACTCATGAGCTGCCTTCTTCCACATGTTTCCAACCTGTACCTCAACTTCTTTGAGGTTAAAACAATCTGCACCTTGACCGCACACTTCCATGTTTTCCTATGGCTTTGTATTCATCAATAAAAACAAAAAGGAATAACAAATTCCCTTTACCTTCTACTGGTTACCTTTTCTCTTCACATGAATAACAAATTCTATTTACCTTCTACTGGTTACCTTTTCTCTTCACATTCATCCCCAAATTACTTATGCTTGGAAGCTCTGTTAGGACAACATAGTACATCAGTCCCACAACCAGACTCAATACCCAAAAATACATCACTGCTGCAACATCAACATTCCCTCTCTCCATCTCACTTGGAGACTACACAAACTAATTATCCTTCTCATGGCCAATCACCAACAACTCTTCATGTTCCCTAGTCTCACTTACATTGGAGACCTCTTCCACACTTACCATCTTAACTTCTTCCTTTTTCTCTTCCATCACAGGTCTGATCCTCATATCATCAACCTATTGCACACATTTCTCTTTGTCATCTTCATCTATGACATCTTCTTTTGAATCTTCAAAAGCTTCGTTAAAATCCTCCAATCCTTTGTTCATCTCTTGGAATTCTAAGTTCCATATTCTCACTTCTTGCTTCAATGATTCTATCTCTTTGTCAAATTTCCTTTGCCTCTTTCTCTTTTTCTTTTCCCCTCTACCTGAAAATGTCTTCTTAACACTTCCATCTTCTAGATGTTCTCAGAAAGTCTCTCCTTGCCACTAGTCAATTATTTTTTCTCAACTTTCCCTCAAACATCAGATGATCTACTCCCTTTCTCTGATACCAATATGATACAAAACATCATGGGCCCATTCTCAATCATTATGAAACACTTCATGTTCCCCTTATTAGCATTAAAAAAAAAAATTCCTCCTCCAATTAGATACAAATTCTTACATCATCTCTCACAATTCAACACACTCTTCCAATGTCTTGTTCAATAGGTTCCCTCTCAAACTCTTACACACAATCAACTCTCTATACAAACTTTTGATCTTCACAATAGG
Organism: Thuja plicata; assembly: GCA_018584345.1. Taxonomy (NCBI): domain Eukaryota; kingdom Viridiplantae; phylum Streptophyta; class Pinopsida; order Cupressales; family Cupressaceae; genus Thuja; species Thuja plicata. Next base: position 4,947,487 of record MU227513.1, read on the forward strand.
ATCATACTTATTGATCATACAAATATTTCACAACCTTTCTTACAAACATGCTTCTATCTTCACAATCTAAATGACCCCTTCAATAATGGGTGGACTACGACTCTCCCAATGATTCCTATTTCAACACTTATAAACATCAAATGAACTATGATTACCCCCTTCAACCAATCTATTTACAACCTTCATTGGTCCTATCCCTTTATCCTGGTAATGCCTCTTCTTACAACACAAAATAATCTTACCACTCCATAACACCAAACTTATCAATTCATCTAACCAAACTTCACACTAACCAAAGTAAAAACCTCTAAACTGTATAGAATCCACTATGACAGTTGATATCGTCCTAAGGAGACAATCATAAAAAAAAAACCACTAATGTGTTCCCTTACTTTACAAACATAAAACACATTACAAACTTTCCACTACTCATCTCTAAATCCACAAAACCCTTCCCAACATCACTATACCAAAAAACCTTGTCCAAACCCTCGTACTACTATTTTGTCTTAGTTTGAGATAGTTTTCAGACTTTTCTTCCATTAAAACATGTGCCCATGGCTGCATGGAGACCTACACACAATATGAGAAAATAGTATACAGTTTCCCCATCATTTGACCAATTATGGGACTTAGATCCATGAAAGATGAAATATATTACATTTTGTCAACTCGCGGGTTACCTTGTAAGGGTTTTGGAAAACCTATACCAAAAATGACATAACTTTGTCAATACTTAACCAAATCGAGTGATAAAAAATAAAAAATGAAGTGAATTCACACCTTCACATGATCCAATGACTATTATGACAAGATTGTAATATATTTTTCATGAAAAAAGGCCTGCAAATGGACTGGACACTAACAAAAGTAAGGAAATTTACAGAAATCCAATCTTTATTAATTCTTAACTTCTTACAACCACCAATGAAATTTTTAGGCATGAAAAAAATATTTAAACCTGTTCCCACTATGGAACCGACTCTAACTCCCTTTAACTTCCATAGAACTACCTCTTAGTCTTTTGTATCCTTAAACAAGGCTTATTATATATTACAATTTTTTACTTCTTTTGACCTTTCTTCTTGTACTAGGAATCTAACCAACCTTATTACATTGATATGATCATTTGAGACCTTATGAAACACAAAACATTAATCTAAACTCTTACCTTATCCCTCTAAGCCCTTACATAATCAATTTGACCTTATTTTCCCAACATGGAAATATTGACAACATTCATTACAATCATGCACTACAAGAACTCATATGGATTTTATAGCCTTAATTACATCATCATCAAAGGGTCATTTTGACCTCATAGAGTTTATATTCCTCTTGTATGTTAATTAGGGCCTCATGGTGACCCTTGATTCCTAGGTTCTCCTACACCACAAATGGATAACTTGTCACGGCCCAACACACAACGACCTCCAAAACCTCCCCTCCCAAAATGAGACTACATACCATTAAGACAACCCATAAATTATCACAAAAGAAGTTAATCTAGATGAATATGATTACTTTTATAAAGATAAGTGAATTTGAGCATGGGCCTATTAAGCCTACATAGTGGAATGATAATGATTTCTATGAGTGCCACTGGGTCAAAGGCCATAAAGCATCAAATTTGTAGAGGCTCAAAAACATAATACAAGTTTTCATCAAATAAGGTCAAATTGAGGTTGAAAGCCCAAAGCTAAGGGTGAATATAGATCATATAATATTTAAACATCCCTTTCAAAATCATAACTAAGGGAAAGCTCATATGTCTGAAAACCAATCTAACCAAGCCAAATACACATATCCCTCACCGCATAATGTGATAAACTATGTCAACCCAGTCAATGGAAAAATAATAACTATAACCATAAAAAGAAACAACTCCAACTATGTTTTAACCACTTATCATTCCAGGGTTTTCCTACAGGGGACACCTTTGGCTTCTTCTACACCTCCAAATCCACAATACAATCTATTGGATCACCTTAAGATTACACCTTCTTAGATATCAATTTTTGAGCTCTTAGGCATATCCCCACAACACAAGAAAGTCTTAGATCAAGCCCTTCAAAGTGTAGTTGTCCCAAGGGACATAAACCTTGAAACATTTCAAATAATGGTTAGCCACATCACACCACAAACACATGCTACATTCACAAATCATGATGCACTCACACATAAGCTTCTACATAATGATTCCTTACATCTGTAAGTACAAGTTCATAACCACACTATTTGATGAGCCCTCATAGATGGTAGAGTGGAACTGAACATTTTTACTTTAAAAGTCATAAAAACCTTAGGGTACTTGGATACACAAATTTGCATTACCAGAAGGATAAACATAAGCACTTATGAGATAATAGAAAGATCTCCAAAAGGAGTCTTTCTCTTGCCTATAAAGGTAGGACCAATCATCAAAGATACAACCTTCCATATCTTAGATCTAGAGTTGGGATACAATATGCTACTAGGACATCCTTGCATACATGAGATGAAGGAAGTACCCTCCACCTCCCATCAACACATGAAATTTTGTAACCAAGGCATGCAAATCATAATAGAAGGAGATCCTAATCCATTCCAATATTGAAATTACCTAAGAGGTACCATGAGAAACCAAGTATATGTGAATAAAGAAGCATTCTGGTGCAGGAGCACCAAGGACCAACATGAAGACCATAAATCAAACCATGCAGACTATGAAGGAATGGAGTGCACCTAATGGAAATCAAGGGTCCAAGGAGATCAAAGGGATCCTAGGTGGTGCAAAAAATATCAACTATAGTACATTGGATCCTATAATGATTTAATGTCATGAAATGGCATTTGCATATTAAGAATAAGTTATATCCTTGAAAGGATTAAATGAATGTAACTTGGACCATTAGTGTCCCAATGTGTTTAGGAGATTCTAGGGGTTTTTTTGGCTTTAAATAAGTCCCCTAGGTGTTTGACAACCTTTGGAGTTCTTAATTTCCAATTTACAAGGTTTAAAAGCATTTTTAAAGTTTAAAAATTCAAATATTTGAAAAGTAATGGCTAAATAGCCATTTAGGAGGGAAATTAAGTTTCTATTGTCTAAACACTTAACTAATCACTCAAACCAATTGAAATAGGTTGGGTAAGTTAATATTTGGATGCTTATTTGTAATTCGGACTCTATTGTTCACAAATGGTGGCTGGAGTGTACGGACTGTAACAAGGATATCAATAAAATACAAGTTTAAATCTGCAACTTTGATGTTCTATGCATTTTGGATGGTTTTAATACTTATTGCTTTAGTTTTTTTGAGTTTATGTTGGAATAGTAAGCAATCTAAGATCATTTTTCTCTCCATCTAATGCATTGAAAGTCATTTTCTATGACTATACTATCATTCCCAGCAAGTTAAAAGTCTAATTTCGTTAAGTTTATACCCATTTTGTAGTTAGTTTGCAAAACTTGATCCTTTCCATGGACTCAAAGGCCAAGAATCCATGGAAGGATGATACGAACCATGTACTATAAGTTCTAATACTAGTTCTTGTAGATATTTGAGGAATGAAGTGATCACAAATTGATTTGGAGAAGGGTTTCAAGTGAAATTGATGGCTAAGGTATAGCAGCAAGCGATCAGGCTTAAAAAAATAGCCTTTTTATGATTGGAATAGTATTGTGGGGTGGTATGAATGGTGAATCAACCACCAATTGGTCCAGGAAGAGTGTGGATTGCCGAGATTGGTGAGGCCCTAGATTTAAGGGTTTGAAGTAACTAATTTGGGGCTTTGGGGGTTCATTATGGTTTGGGTCTAATTCCTCTTAGGATTAGAGGTTTTGTGTCATTTTAGGTCACTAACCAAGAGTTGAGACCATTGGGGCATGATTATGATATAGTTTCTTTGTAAAATCATCAAGTTTTGTGTGCATTTGTAGGGGTATAGTCAGAGTATTGATATTTGGTCTAAAACACTAGTACCTAATCTTTTGGTATGTTGTCATATGGCCAAAAGGGTGTCTAAATATGAATTTGGTTCTTTTATTGTTTTGGGAAAGTACAGATTTTTAAGGCCAAAAAGGTTGTTGTTGGGCTACAAGATTGTCAATTAGGTCTCTAGGCTAGTTTGAAGATATTTTTCCGTTGTGAGTAAATGAAGGTCCTAGAAACCACAAAACCACTTTGATATGTCCTTATACACCCCAAGTACATCACACCTATCATTTTTTTGTCTAGGGTAACCTTGGTTTAATTGGGTCTATTGGAGTCATTGTGCCTTGGAGGGATAGTTCCTTGAGTAACCAAATTTGGCATCTCGCCTTGTTGATCAGTCCAACACATCATCCAGTGCATCAATTGGTATTAGAGCCACAAGTAGATCATGGAAGATGTCTGAAGGAGAAGAGGAGTTTCCTACAAGGATGACAAACATAGAGTTGGCTAGGATAGTCAGGGAGCAGTTGGCAGACAACAGGAAGTTGAAAGCAACATTAGAACAAAGGGAGAAAAAGAAACATGAGAAAGATAGAATGATGAGGACCATGATGGAGAGGATCTTAGCACTAGAGAAGAGAGACAAGAGAATTAGGTTGGAAGAGGAAGTAGAAGAAGGAGAAGAAGAAGAAGTACCCCAAGAGGAAGAGCAGTTAGACCATGAGGATGAGAGGTTGGCTAAGTTGGTGAAAGCCATAAAGAATGGAGATTCAAGGGTAAGGACAGACTTACCAATGTTTGGAGGGAAGATGGATGATGAATAACTACTAGATTGGTTCAGTGCAATTGAAAATTGCTTTGAGTGTGAAGTAATAGAGGAAATGGACAAAGTGAAGATTGCGAATTCCAGGTTGAAGGGACATGCATTATTGTGGTGGGATTGTGTTCAGGAAAAAGGTGGAAGAATGGTAAACCCAAGCTCACATCTTGGTATAGTATGATGGACAAGATGAAGGAAAAAAATTTTGCCAAAGGATTATAGAGTGCAGTTGTACAAGAAAATGAGATATTTTAGACAAAAGGATATGGATGTGCAGAGGTACACTGAGGAGTTCCATAAGTTGGATATCAGAACAGGTCATGAAGAAGAATTGGAATAAAATATTGCAAGATTCATGGGCGGCTAAGGTTCAACATTCAGGATGAACTTAGTCTTACTTCCCCAAGGAAAATTGATGAATGCTATCAGTTGGCCATGAAGGCTGAAGATAAGGTAAGAAGGAGGCATGAGAAGAAGAATAGCACAAGAGGAGGATCTTCTATGAGAGGAAGAGGAGGTAGAGGTACCACTAATTTTTAGAATCACAATGATAAAGACAAGCCATACACATCAGAGACAAGAGGAGGATATAGACGAGGAAGAAGTGGAGGAGGAGGAAATGGGATGTTCACAGGGAGATGCTTTACTTGCAATGAAGTGGATCATCAGTCCTTTAGATGTCCTAAATGGAATGAGGACAAGGGTAGAGACAGGAGAGTGAGCCTGGTGGAAGAAGACACAAAGAGAGAAGAGCAGAAAAATTCCATTGTAATTCAACCAGAGGATGGAGAATGCTTATTGATGGGAAGAGGACAACCATGGCATCTACAAATGAGTATATTTAGATCAAATTTCTTAATCCAAGGTAAAGTATGTAGACTCAGGAGCAAGTCATAATGTTGTGTCTCATGAGGTTGTGAGGAAGTTAAATTTGAAAATATTTTTACATCCTAATCCATATTATGCTACTTGGGTAAATGTGAATCAAAATTTTTTGGTTAGTACTCAAGTCATGATTGAATTTTCAATTGACAAGTACAGAGATAGGGTATTGTGTGATGTTTTGGATATGATTTGTGGGCACTTGATCTTAGGCAGGTCTTGGCAATGGTCAAGGAGGGTTATTCATGATGGATTCAACAATAAGTATTTGGCTCACCATGAAGGCAAGAGATATGAGTTGAAACCATTAGTAAGGCACCAAGAAGAACCAATACTTATGTGTTTTGGGTAGGAGATAGAAAAGAAGGTTCAATATGATACTGGATGGAAGAGGGATAAGAAAGTACAGCCAAGAGGATACTATGACAGTCCTAAAGGTGGAGAGATTTAGGACCTATCCTTTGTGCAAGTTGGGACCATAAAGTGTCCTATGATGCAGCCAAAGAAAAGAAAGTGGGCAGAGATTTTAGATCAGAGATCTAAGCCATGGAGTGGATCAAAGGAGGAGGAATTTCAGCCCTCTTACTATCCTTCCCAAGGGCAGTCAACAAAACCATGTTTTTCTTTTAACAAATTGTGTGTGAATGCAAGTTGGCAAGATGTGATAAGGAAGATCACTTTGGGGGATTAATTCACCCCTACATTGCAGAGATCCTTTAAGTCACACAAGTCTTGGGACAAGAAAATGATTGGTGGTGGGGAGTATGGTGTAGGAGAACCAAGGACCAACACGAAGGACATGAATCAAACCATGCAGACTATGAAGGATTGGGGTGCACCTAATGGAAATCAGGGGTCCAAGGAGATCAAAGGGATCCTAGGTGGTGAAAAAAAAATCAACTATAGTATATTGGCTCCTATAATGATCTAATGTCATGAAATGGCATTTGCATATTAAGAATAAGTTATATCCTTGAAAGGATTAAATGAATGTAACTTGGACCATTAGTGTCCCAATGTATTTAGGAGATTCTAGGGGTTTATATTTGCTTTAAATAAGTCTCCTAGGTGTTTGACAACCTTTGGAGTTCTTATTTTCCCATTTACAAGGTTTAAAAACATTTTTAAAGTTTAAACATTCAAATATTTGAAAAGTAATGGCTAAATAGCCATTTAGGAGGGAAATGAAGTTTCTATTGTCTAAAAACTTAACTAATCCCTCAAACTGATTGAAAGAGGTTAGGGAAGTTAAGATTTGGATGTCTATTTGTAATTAGGACTCTATTGTTCACAAATGGTGGCTAGAGTGTACAAACTGTAACATGGATATCAATAAAATATAAGTTTAAATCTACAACTTTGATGTTCTATGCATTTTAGATAGTTTAAATACTTATTTCTTTAGTTTTTTTAGTTTATGTTGGAATATTAAGAAATCTAAGATCATTTTTCTCTCCATCCAATGCATTGAAAGTCATTTTCTATGACTGTACTGTCATTCCCAGCAAGTTAAAAGTCTGATTTTGTTAAGTTTATACCCATTTTTGTGTTAGTAATAACTGAGAGGGGGGGTGAATCAGTGGCCTCAAAAATTTATCCTTTAATCTGTAACCACCAATCAATACACCTTATATTTTTAAGTCCCTACAAGATGCATGCCATGAAATACTTATAATATTTGACTATCTATTGGTTTACCTTGTCTGTCCTTATTCTCCTTGATAACCGATAAGCAGTAAAACTATTTACCGATACTCAGTAAATATGCAAAGTATACCAATCAATCCATAAATGCATATATGTGTACGCCTCTCTCTCCGGTTTCCCACAGCTTTCCAAGGGCAGGGGTTAGTAGCCAAGGTTCACAAGTGCATGCAAATCTATTAAGCAATAACTACTAAACGAAATGATCGAAACGCAAGCAATAAAATGTACAAACTACGAAAAGGAAGACAAATGTATGCAAACCCTCCGAAGCTTGAAGCTTCTATTGTCTCTCTCTACTCCTTCAATAACGCTGTTATTGATGCTCAGTATTGGCTGGGCA
>MU227513.1:4955249-4976927 GCA_018584345.1 Thuja plicata
TAATTGTTTTCAACATGTGAGATAATTGGATTCTTTTTAATTAAGAATTGCTTTATTTGATGAAATTAAATTAATTTAATTGAAATTAATTTAATTGGAAGAATAAATTAGTAAGTTTAAATATTTGGATTTAAACTATAGGAAATTGAGTTTAATTGATTAAATATTGGTAAATAATCATTTAAATGTTAATTAATTAAATAAAATTAATTATTTAATTAATGTTGAGAATTGGATTAGATGATTTGAGAAAGATGAATTTAGAAGAAAATAGATGATTAATTAATGATTAAGAAACCATTAATTAATAGATGAAAATTAGTGTTTTTAATGTAAAGTTGCAAGCCTGTCCATTTTAGGGTGTCTACAATATGAAATCTAAAAAAATAAAGTAATAAACCATACACACATAACAAATGGATTTTAACATGGAAACCCTGTTAAGGGAAAAACCACTGGGACCGGTACCCCAAATTTTCACTCTTCTGAAGTGAGCCCCGTTAGGAGCCAACCCTATTAAAGGTTACAAACACACTGTTAAGTGTGACCTTGTTAGAGGATTTTATACATAGAGGTTGTTTCTTAGTATGTGGCATCTATTTTGCTACCATCTTTGAAACAACCTCCTTCTTAGACTGTCAATAGGCTTTAGGAAAATCTTGCTACCATCCTTGAATCAATCTTCTTCTTAGGCTGTCAATAGGCTTTATGCAATTTCAATGCTACTTTCATGAATCAACCTTTTTGGTAATCTATTAGGATATACCTCAATTATAGAATATGGTTAAGTCTTGCTCTGTTAAGAGACTTGATGCTTCAATGGTTAAACTGAAACATTATGACCTGTTTCTAATGCAACTTGAATTGCAAATTTTCAGATCTATTTAAGTATAATACCTCTATGATCAATGTATCAATTCAATTCCTTTTGCTCCACACTTTATTCTCTTTGATGCTATGCTTCACTATTTTTCAGTGTCTACAGAATTCTTTAGCTCTCCTTCAACTTGATTGATCAAGACTGTATGAAGTTATCCTTCATCAGTTTCTCTTTAGCATCCTCTTTCTATTCACTCCCCTTCCATGTATGTGATTGCTTGTGATTTGCAGAAATGAATTATGCTTGTCTCTTATATAGACATGATGTTCCTTAATTCTTGATTCTTGGCGTAAAAAATAATCGAGCCAATCTGATTTATAGCTTTAACTCATGATTTATCTCGTAGTTATCTTCTTGACAACTATACAAATCTTCTTTAAATAAATTACTTAACTATGGTCAAATAAAACAACCAATTAAGTCTATCCTTAAGCTCTACTAGCTAGATATTTTGTCATTTCCTAAACTCTCTGTTATGTCGGTCAACTCTGCAGTTAGTCGTCGGTGATAACTATCACTTTCGTCGGTGTAACTTCAGTCAGCTTCAGGATCTCCGTCCGTCGGGCATCATTGGATTTTACTCATCAGGTATCACTATGATTTTTCTTCATTGGGAAACACTTTCATTTTCTTTTCAGGTATCAATGTGACTTTTTCTTTTCCTTTACCAATGGCGTGCACTCCGTCGATGTTGTCTATCACTTAGTGAATACTTGACTTTTATGCATTGCTGAAAGAATAATCTTTGTTCCATTGATTCTCTAAAGTCTTTGGCATTATGTACATGATCATAGAGATGATCTCAAGTTGACATTAATGAAAATACAAACCATTAACTATTTTAATGTCTTGCATCTTCTTCAACTTAACATTATCAAACATTCAATCAGTTACATGTCATCAATCTCTCCCTTTGGCATTGATGGAAACATATTATACTATCATACTATACTATTTCTAATACAATATGAAATACAACAATTGAGATTCATCAAATTACCAAACAGTTTGTTTTGATAACTTATAAAAATGTCTGACCGTTGGTAAACTCTGTGTTAGCTTAGATTTGATTCTTGCAGCTTTCTGTGTTTCTTGTACTGATGTGTTGTGTTCTCTTCTTGTGTCAATTTCTCTAAGTTCTTCTTCTTTGATGTGTCTTGTCTCTTGTCAGTAACTCTTCCTTTGTATATGATTTCTTCATACAAATTCTCTCCCTATGGATATGATCTCTCCCTGTTTAGAGTAATCTGATAATGAATAGTTTCTAATGATAATATGGATACATTCTCTCCCTTTGACAACAATTCCAAACAAATATCTTACAAATATCTGACATTCATGTCAGACAATTATTTTCTTCTATCCATAATATATTCCTTGAATTTCCCTTATCCATCAGCAATACAACAATATGATCTGGTGCTCGATTTTGATATATACCTTTCTGTATATAGATGTAGCTTTGAAGTTCATCTTTGCTTGCATCAACATGAATGATATTCTGATAATATATAGGCTGATGCAGCCTTCATTCCTTTACTGACTGGTAGACAAGGGTTTGACCAATATCTCTTTCTCAAGTACTCAAATGTATCCTTGGGCAGTGACTTGGTGAAGATATCAGCCAATTGTTCTTTTGATTTCACATATTCAAGTATCACCTATTTGTCTTGAACTTGTTCTCTTAAATAATGATACTTGATTGCAATGTGTTTAGTCTAATTTGCATGCATGAATGGATTCTTGGAAATGTTTATTGCACTAGTGTTATCACAATAGATAATCATTGGTTTTGAGATCTTCATATGCATACCTTCTAGCAACTATTTTATCCATGCAATATTTGAGCAGTTTGCAATAGCAGCAACATATTTTTCTTTTGTAGTAGACTGAGAGATGCATCCTTGCTTTTTGCTAATCCATGTGACAAGTCTGTCACCCATAAAGAATGTTCCTCCAGTTGTGCTCTTTCGATCATCAAGATTTCTAGCTTAATCAGCATCGGTAAAAACTTTTAGTTCAAATTTGCCTTCTCTTCTATACCATAAGCCAAATTCCTTAGTATTCTTTAGATATCTTAAGATTCTTTTCACAGCAGTCATATGTGATTCCCTTGGGTTAGCAAAGAATCTAGCAACAATTCCTATTGCATGTGCAATATCTGATCTAGTGTGTACAACATACATGAGTTTTCCTATCATTGATTTGTATAAAGCTTGATTTGCCTTTGTTGACTTGTCTTCCTTTGTTAATTTGCATCCAGTAGCCATCAGTGTTCCAACAGGTTTGGAATCTTTCATCTTGAATATTTTTAGGACCTCTTTGATGTATTTGGACTGTGTAATGAAAATACCTTCACTTTGTTGAATGATCTATAGACCAAGAAAGAACTTGATCTCTCCAAACATAGACATCTCAAACTCTTTGCTCATCTCATCAGAAAATTATTTGCATAGCATATCATTGCCTCCAAATATGATGTCATCAATAAATATTTCAGCAATCAAAGTGCTAGCATCAGTATCTTCTTTCAAATAAAGATTACTATTTTCACTAGTCCTTATGAATCCAATACTTATTAGATAGGAATGAAGTCATTCATACAAGGCTTTGGGAGATTTTTTTAATCCATACAAGGCTTTGTGAAGTCTACATACCATGTTCCTCTTGTCTAGATCTACAAAACCTTCTGGTTGTTCAATGTATACTTCTTCTTCAAGTATTCCATTTAGGAATGCTGACTTGACAAACATTTGATATACTTTGAATCCTTTATATGTAGCATAAGCAAGTAGTATTCTTACTTCTTCTAGCCTAGCAATGGGTGCAAAGGTTTCTCCATAGTCTATACCTTCCTCTTGTGCATACCCCTTACATACTAGTCTTTCTCTATTCCTTGTGACTTCTCCATTCTCATTTAGCTTGTTCCTGAATATCCATTTAGTATCGATGACATTATTTTCATCTGGTCTTGGCATAAGTGAACATGTTTTTTTCTTCTCAATCTTCTCAATCTCATCATTCATAGCACTTATCCATTCTTCATTATATAGTGCAGCATTGACAGATTTTGGCTCAAACTCACAAATTAAGCAATTTGAGTTTAATGACTTACTTCTTGTTCTTGTGAAAACTTTCTTATCTCCTAAGATCTGGTCCTCTAGATGCTTCCTTCTTACATATCTTGCAAGTACAGGTATAGCTCTTTGTGTATCAGCTTGATCTTCATTACCTTACACATTATCTTGATCATTATCCTGACTGTCGATAACAACATTCTAACCATCAGTTGCAACATTTTTTTGTTCTAGAATTAAGCACTGTTGCTCAGGTAGAGTTATGGGTTCTTCACAATATACAAACTTGTAGTAGTCTTCTAGTTCTTTTGTGCTTTTTAGGTCATTCTTTTCTACAAACTCACCAATCTTCACATTTTCACTTTCAACTATTTTTTAAGAAGCCTTGATTAGACATTTAAAAGCTTTTCTCTTGGTAGAATACCCCAAAAAAATACCTTCATCACTTTTGGCATTGAACTTTCCATTTCTATCATCCTTTAAGACATAACATTGACTACCAAATATTTTGAAGTAACTTACATTGGGTGTTTTACCATACCATAGCTCATAAGGAGTCTTCTTTGTGTTCTTCAATTGTACTATGTTAAGTGTTTAAATAGCAGTGCTAACATCTTCCCTCCAGAAGATTTGGGTGATGTCCTTTTCTATCATCAGTGTTCTTGCACAATCAACTATTGATCTGTTTCTTCTCTCAGCAATCCCATTTTGTTGTGGTGTTCTTGGTGAAGAAACCTATCTTTTTATACCATGCTCATTACAGAAATTAGGGAATTCATCTGATATAAATTCTCCTCTATCTGATCTTAAACATTTTAGATCCGTACCACTTTGTTTTTCTACCATAGCCTTATACCATTTAAACATCTTAAATGCTTTAGATTTTTCTTTTAGAAACATAACTGTCATCATTCTAGAGTAATCATCAACAAAGAGAATAAAATATTTATCTCCATAATAGCTCTTTGTCCTCATAGGTCCACATAAGTCAGTATGGACTAATTCTAGTATATCATCAGATGTATGGGTTTTACTTTTGAAACTAGACTTTGTCATTTTACCTTTTGGACAATTTTTGCACATGATGTTGTCTGGCTTTGTCATCATTGGTAAGCCTCTTACACTTCTTCTTTTTCTTATTTTCACCATGTTATCAAAATTCACATGACACAATCTTTTGTGCCACAACCATATGTCTTCATTTCTAGTCATTAACCAAGTGGGATTAGTATCAGTCAGATAGAATAATTTACCTTTAGTCTGTTTACCAGTTCCAATCAGTTTTCCTGATTCATTGAAGAGCTTTGCCTTCTTGTTTTTAAATTCTACTCCATGACCTGAGTTATTGAGTTGATAAACACTCAACAGATTATAATTCAATCCTTTTACCCAATAATCATTTTCACATTTAATCAGGTTATTCAGCATTATTGTTCCTTTACCTTCAACTGGACAAGGTGTATCATTTCCCATTCTTACTGTACCACCATTATAATATTCAAAAGTGTTAAAATTTTATTTGTCACCAGTCATATGGTGAGTGTATCCACTATCTATGATCCAGGTATCATTCTTACTAACCTTAGATATGAGTGCAGTTTCTTCATACCTTTCATCTTCATCTAAATCATCCTTCATAGCTACAAATACTACCTTGATGTCATCATCAGGTTCGGTTTTAATATCTTCATCTTTGCAAGCAGCTAGGTAGCTAGCCTTCTTTCCTTTATCCTTGTAGTCTCGAGTATCCTTTCTTTCTAATCATCGGTAACCTTTGTAATCTTTTTTATCACCTCTGTCATATTTCTTCTCAAAAGATCTGTCATATTTTCTTCTATTAGGACATCTTGTAGCAAAGTGTCCAATCTCTTTACAATTAAAGCATACAAGTGGTAGTTTTCCTTTGTATTTACCTTTGCCTCTCTATATTATTCTAGCCATAAGTGCTTCTATTTAATCTAGATCTTCTTCTTCAATTTCACTTTCACTGTCCCTTCTAGATGAGTATCTATGATTGGATTTGCTTATTTTCATAGAAGGCTTAAATGCAGACTCTAAACTTGGTAAGACACTATTGTCAAAGTTATTTATCTCAAATGAAATCAGTCTACCAATTAGGATATCAAGAGTAACTATATTGTTTTCTACTACTCTCATTTCTTGAATAAAAGAAATTCTAATAGCATATATAGGTAATAAGGTTCTTAAAATTTTACTTACCGCCATTTCCTATTCAAGTGTACCTCCAACACCTCGTATAGAATTGACTACTTCTTTCATTCTTGTGATGTACTGTGTGATGTTTTCTCCTTCTTTCATTCTGAGATCATCAAACTTTCCTCTAAGGCTTTCTGCCTTGGCTCTCAGAACATTTGTATCACCTCCATGTACAAGCTTCAGTTTTTCCAACATTTTCTTTGCAGTTTTGTAGTCCTTGACATCTTCAAATTTAGCATCAGAGAGTGAGGAAGAAAGTTGTATAACCATGCAATTATGCTCATGCTTCTCTCTCAATTGATCTACTGTCAATGATCTTGTAGGCAACACATATTCAGTGTCTAAGTATTGAGTAACATTATTACCAATACCTAATAAGTGGAGTCTTATCCTGCTTTTCCATGAAGCAAAGTTGTCTTTGTTCAACTTGGGCACATCTCGTCTATTCATCTTGTGATCTTTACTTAGGTCTTGAAACCTTCCTTCTAAGCACACAAGCTCTGATACCAATTGTTAGTAATAACTGAGAGGGGGGGTTGAATCAGTGGTCTCAAAAATTTATCAATTAATTTTAAACCACCAATCAATACACCTCAGATTATTAAGTCCCTAAAGGATGCATGCCATGAAATACTTATAATATTTGACTATCTGTCAGTTTACCTTGTCTGTCCTTATTCTCCTTGATAATCGATAAGCAATAAAACTATTTATCGATACTCAGTAAATATGTAGAGTATACCAATCAATCCAGAAATGCATATGTGAAATGTAAAACAATAAATTAATAAACCATAAACACATAACAAATGGATTTTAACATGGAAACCCTCTTAAGGGAAAAACCACTGGGACAGGTACCCCAAATTTTTACTCTTCTAAAGTGAGCCCTGTTAGGATCCAACCTTGTTAAAGGTTACAAACACACTATTAAGTGCGACCTTGTTAGAGTATTTTATACATAGAGGTTGTCACTTAGTATCTGGCATCTATTTTGCTACCATCCTTGAATCAACCTCCTTCTTAGATTGTCAATAGGCTTTAGGAAAATCTTGCTACCATCCTTGAATCAACCTTCTTCATAGGCTTTCAATAGGCTTTATGAAATCTCAATGCTATTTTCATGAATCAACCTTTTTGGCAATCTATTAGGATATACCTCAATTATAGAAGATGGTTAATTCCTGCTCTATTAAGAGACTTAATGCTTCAATGGTTAACCTAAAAAATTATGACCTGTTTCTAATGCAACTTGAATTGCAGATTTTCAGATCTATTTAAGTACAATACCTCTCTAATCAATGTATCAATTCAATTCTTTGTGCTCCACACTTTCTGATATGTGATGCTGTGCTTCACTATCTGTCGATGTCTGCAAAATTCTTTAGCTCTCCTTCAGCTTGATTGATCATGACTGTATGAAGTTATCCTTCATCAATTTCTCTTCAGCATCCTCTTTCTATTCAATCCCCTTCCATGTATGTGATTGCTTGTGATTTATGGAAATGAATTATGCTTGTCTCTTATATAAACATGATGTTCCTTAATTCTTGATTCTTGATTCTTGATTCTTGGCATAAAAAACAATCCAGCCAATCTGATTTACAGCTTTAAATCATGATTTATCTCATAGTTATCTTCTTGACAACTATACAAATCTTCTTTAAATCAATTACTTAACTCTGGTCGAATAAAACAAATAAAACAATGACATAAGTCTATCCTTAAGCTCTACCAGCTAGATATTTTGTCATTTTCTATACTCTCTGTTCTATCGGTCAACTCTACAGTTAGTCATTGGTGACAACTGCCAGTTCTGTTAGTGTAACTTCAGTCAGCTTCAGGATCTCCGTCCATTAGGCATCATTGGATTTTACTCATTAGATATCACTATGATTTTTCTTCCTCGGGCAACTCTGTCATCTTCTCGTTGGGCATCACTGTGACTTTTTCTTTGCCTTTACCGATGGTATGCACTTCGTCGATGTTGTCTGTCACTTAGTGAATACTTGACTTTTATGCATTGCTGAAAGCATAATCTTTGCTCCATTGATTCTCTAAAGTCTTTTAATTATTTACATGACCATACATATGATATCAAGTTGACATCAATGACAATACCAACCATTAACTATTTTAATGTCTTGCATCATCTTCAACTTAACATTATCAAACATTCAATCAGTTACATGTCATCATTTTGTAGTTAGTTTGCAAACCTTGATCCTTTCCATGGACTCAAAGGCCTAGAATCTATGGAAGGAGGATGCTAACCATGTACTATAAGTTCTAATACTGGTTCTTGTAGAGATTTGAGGAATGAAGTGATCACAAATTGATTTGTAGAAGGGTTTCAAGTGAAATTGATGGCTAAGGTATACCAACAGGATATCAGACTTAAGTACATAGAATTTTTATTATTGGAATAGTATTGTGGGTGGTATGAATGGTTAATCAACCACCAATTGGTCCAGGAAGAGTGTGGATGGCTGAGATTGGTGAGGTCCTAGATTTAAGGGTTTGAAGTAACTAATTTGGGTCTTTGGGGGTTCCTTATGGTTTGGGTCTAATTCCTCTTAGAATTAGAGGTTTTGTGTCATTTTAGGTCACTACCCAAGAGTTGAGACAATTGGGGCATGATTATGATATAGTTGCTTTGTAAAATCATCAAGTTTTGTGTGCATTTGCAGGAGTACAGTCAGAGTACTGATATTTGGTCCAAAACACAGTACCTAATATTTTGGTATGTTGTCATATAGCTAAAAGGGTGTCTTAATATGCATTTTTTTCTTTCATTGTTTTGGGAAAGTAAATATTTTGAAGGCCAAAAAGGTCATTATTTGGCTATAAGATTGTCAATTAGGTCTCTAGGCTAGTTTGAAGATATTTTGCCATTGTGAGTAAAGGAGGGTCCTAGAAACCACAAAACCACTTTGATATGTCCTTATACACCCCAAGTACATAACACCTATCATTGGTTTGTATCTAATGTAACCTTGGTTGAATTGGATCTATTGGAGTCTTTGTGCCTTGGAGGGATAGTTCCTTGAGTAACCAAATTTGGCATCTTGCCTTGTTGATCAGTCCAACACATCATCTAGTGCATCACATTCCCACCACCTAGTTCCACCTCAATCCAAAAAAACACACCAGGCTTCGGGATAAAAATATTTTTCACAGATAGAGGATGTGGTGAGTAACGCTACATAGAATCCTTCACTATCGTCAATGTCCCCTTGTCTCCTAAAACATATGGTCGACGAAGACCAACCCAAATAACAAATTGGGTTCAAAAAACATAACCTTTCATTTTTATATTTCCACCCTCCACATCATTCATTAGATGAGGGGAACTAAGTGAATAATCCCTAGAAGGATATATTCATGTGTGGTTGCACAAAGAGACTCAATATACACAACTAGTTGAATTGTCACTTCCTCAATATGGACATCGGTTTACAATATTGCAATGATTTGGGAATAATGGTATCATAGGTCTAGGATTAGAGAAACAAGTGGTAGAATCTATTTTTCCACATACATAGATAAATAAACAAGGACTAGGATATGGTCAATCTAGGTCAAGTATTTTCATTTGTGAATTCCCCACACAACAATAGGTGGTTGTTGAAGAAACCAATGGACATGGAAATAGACATACCTAAATCAACGACATATTCCAAGAATTACTCCCACAAGAAAAAAAAACCAAAAACACACAAGTGTTCTCATGAGTATGAGTGGGATAACCCTCATACCTCAAGAACCTTTTTAGTAGCCAAAATGTTTGACCAACTTAACCTAGTAGATGGTGAACCCTTTGTAGACAAATATATTGTTAACAACTCCTTGAGTTAGCCAGCTACCTCACAATCCTAGCTTGTCAAAACTATTACTACTGCATCCCTATCTTACACCCAGTCTAAACCTAGTATTGACTTATGTATAGTAAACCCTGAACTTATTGTTTGGGGCCAAAAATGATAAATTTTATTAGAAATGTTAAAGAATAATGAGGTCATTTCTGATTTCCTAGGAATTTTATAGGGTACCTTACTATGGGATCACAAATTAGGATTCACTATAGAGATTCACAGGGAAACATACTTTGGGGAGGAAGTTCTTCCTTCTAGCCAACAAATAAAAATAAAAATGAGATGTCATCTGGTGAAAATTGAAAGACACCTTTTGAGTACACAATAGCAAAAATAAATGATGTATCATCTGGTGAAAACCTCTCTGAGGTTCCAGAAGATGGAAGGTTTGAATCCCTTCCCATCGATGAGGAGAAGTATACATTGTTGGTAGAGGAAATACATGAAGCAAACTTAGGGGATGTACAAAACCCTAATAATATATATTTAGAAAAATATCTCTCCTCGCAAGAAAGGAAAGAGTTTATAAGATTCTTCATGGAAAGAAAGATAAAATGTTCTTGGTCATATGCAGACATGCTGGAATTGGATCCAAAATTGATGCTTCATCATCTACCATTGTTACTCGGTATGAAAATGGTTAAGAAAAAGATCAGGAAAAAGAACCCCGACATAACTTTGTTAGTGAAAGAATAATTAAAGAAACTCTTAGATGTGGGATTCATCAGGCCCATTGATTATGTTGAGTGGATTTCTAACTTAATGTCATTAACAAAACCTAGAGGGGATTTTTTAGGAATAACAGTCCACAACACAACTGAGAGGGGGGTGAATCAGTTGTGAGATAGATTATTAAACATTAAACTTTATAAACAATAATTTCATCCAAATGATAACATAGTAAATTCCAATGCAATAACAGAATCCTTTTTTTGTCAAGGAAAACCTGTCAAAGGTAAAACCCCATTGGGAATTAACACCCATAAATAATGTACTGAGAGTATAGTATTCTTATTAAAAGATTTAGCCCTGTTAGGAGCTTATTGATGCATTACAGTACACAGTCCTTGTTAAAGGAAAAATCTAGTTAGGATTCAAGAGTAACAGTGGCCTCACTACCTAGACACATTGCCTAAAGAAGCTTAAAGCTGCCCTCAAGGACTTACAGTCTGAAATACAAGAGTATATAGAAAATATACAATCCCGTGAACTATCTGATAGAAACTTTCTTTTCTTTCTCAGTTCCAACAAAGTAACACAATCACAAACTCTGCTCTACATACAGTAGACAAACAACCTCGCAGCTTCCACACTTCTCTTTCTCTGTCAATCACCTTCTCTCCATACATACATATTTTCAAAAGAAAATATATCATATTACAATAATTGATTAGGTCAACCAATTAAGCTTTCCCAATATACAAATAATTATTTAACCCCTTGCTAAGATACACACAGTACCTATAAAAAGTAAACATCAATTAAAATTCATCAAATATAATCCAAGATTCGTAATCCACGCTTGTAATCCATAATACACGCTACATCTCTGAAGTCAGCCCCAAATAGGTCTCCTCCAAAATATATGGCACAACTAACATCACCAACAATAATATGACTAGCGACCCATAACAAACATTCCTTAATATTGTGTGTGTAAATATTGTACCTACAAGCTGCAATACAACACTTCAATATGTCATTATATTAATGGTCAAAAATTGAAAGACTGAGGGAAAAGCATATAGAAACCACCAAAATTGACATATTGCTTCCTATCTAAAAAGAGTATGAAAAATGCTAATTGCCCTCAAATTATGCATAAATCAGTGACATATACAAGCTTAGAATGGAAGATTCAATGAGAAATCAAACTAAATTGCAATGCAAAGTTCATTTTAGTGCACCAAAGAAGATTATGAAATTATGTGAAATTATGAACTAAGAATACATTTAGATTTCTAGAAATTAGAGCACCATAACATTATACTTGAAATTCTTATAATTGAGGCCAATGGAGCTGAAAATTCAATCCTTTTATAGAAGAATTTGAGGAATGAGTGGTTAAGATTGATTTGTGAAGAGAGGTGGAGTTGTAATTAGGAGATTTATTTAATTCCTTTTAATTAATTACTTTAGCCAAGTATTTAATTGTTTTGATTTGTTTTAAATAGGCCAATGTAATTAATGTGAGTTAGTGATGAAATCACTTTGATTTTAGGAGATTAAATTGATTTTAATGAATTATTCCAATAATTGAATAGTTATATTCACATAATTAGGGGTATGATCACACTTAGGGAAAATAGGGTCTCTGGTTAGAGTAGACCAAATTAGGGTGGTTACATTTTCCCTACTTTGAATTGATGTGCGAGAAGCGCATTGATTCAAAGAATGTCTGGTGTTTAATTCAGAAAGTTTGAGAGTTCTGCACTTGATTGAACGAAATGGCTGATGAGATCAACCTTGCACTCGATTGAACTAAGAATGATAGTATCAACTTTGAAATTAATCAAACAAAGGTCGATAAAACAAAGATCTAAAGATACCAATTCTAAACTTGATCAAACAAGAATTCATAATACTAACTCTGAAATTGATCGAACGA
This sequence comes from Thuja plicata, assembly GCA_018584345.1. NCBI lineage: Eukaryota > Viridiplantae > Streptophyta > Pinopsida > Cupressales > Cupressaceae > Thuja > Thuja plicata. The sequence goes on from MU227513.1 coordinate 4,967,907, forward strand.
AGGACAATATGAAGCTGCTAAGAGCTAGGAGGTATCAATTTTGAACTTCATCGAATGAGAATTGATAATACTGACTCTAAACTTGATCAAACAAAAGATTAGTATAAAGTTTCTAAGAGCTTGATAAAGATATGAGAATTTGTAGGCACAGATATCTGACTTGTTTAGTGCTAAATCATTCTATCCAAAAATTCCAACTTGATCGAAGGAAACTACCATGCCCCTAGTCTTTTGATGATGAAGTCATTTTTTTGCTTTTTGAACAAGAATTTGATTGATTTTAAGTGTGATCATTCCCGATAGATTTGAGAATAAAAAAATTGAATTTTGATAGTTTGAGAAGAGTTCCGGAGCTTCTAGACAGCTCAAAAAGGTCAATGAAAGTCTCAAAAAGCACTTTTTACCCATTTATTTTCACTTTCATCCATAGTAAATCCTTGAGCTTTGTAGAGAAGATGGTGTTCCCTATGGAGAGGCATCAATTTGAGCTAGCACATCGTCACCAGCACCCGACCCATTATGCACAATCGGTGAGTACATCAATACCTACCTTTTTACACTTTCTATTTTTTATTTTGTTACATTTTGCAATAGTTAGGAGTTTTTTAATTTCAAGTCACATCCTATGTCTTGGATCACATCCAGTTAATCCCACGTCGTATTTGGTTTTCTTGTAGAATTCTTGATCGCATCCCGTTAGGAGGTATAACATCATTTTTAGTAATTTTTTCCATCCTTTTCATTGTGTCACATCCTATGAAAATAGGATTGCACCTGGTATCTTGTGTTGCATCCTATTAATTCAGGATCATTTCTCAGATTCCCCATCACATTCAGTAAATTGTGCATTGTATTTGGTATGCAAGATTGCACCTAGGAAAAATAGTGTCATTTTCTGTATAAGGAGTTAGTAATTTTTTTCCAATTTTGATTTTTTTTCCTCTTTTTGAAGGCCAAAAAGACTTAACTATTAGATTTTATTCATAGTTTCCTTAGCTAGGATACTAATGTAAACCTGTAATTGTGTTTGTGACAGATCAATTTTGAGGTTATGTCTTTTTCAGGACCTCAACCTACACGAGTCCTTGCCTTATCCTGTTCGTTGATAGACACTAAGCTTCAGATCATAGGATGCCTTGGATTGACCTCACTAATAGATTTACCTGACATTAGGGTAAATTGAGGGTTTTTGACTGCTCTTGCTGAGAGATGGCACTCAGAGCACAACACCTTCCATCTCCCAACTGGCAAGATGACAGTTACCCCAGAGAATGTGTGGCATATTATGCACATTCCTGTGATGGTTTGAGAGGTTCAATTTGAGTCACGCTCTTCCATAGAGATTGCATTTGCACGGAGATACTTTGCAGATCCATCCATAGTCTGTTGATATCTGAATTGGGACTATATGTGTGATCACTATGATCGATTACCTGTATATCTTGCTGGATTGATTTTTTTGGCAAGTGATGATTCTTTTATCATATGAGACACTTATATATTTTCATTTATGGAAACATATCCAGTATATTGATTAATTGGATCAAAGTTCAATTTTAGAGATACAGTCTTCAAAATGACTAAGTATAGAAGCAAAAATATAGAGTATGACAGTATTGTTCTGGGTATCAAAGATAAATACCAATGAGTTATAACTTTCAAGCTTAGTGGAAGATACTATGGGGCATGTATTACCTCCACCTAAGATTGATTTGGTTTTAGTGATGATTATAGTGAGTTAGAGAGATTTGAAGATATGTGAAGACAGTAGAACAGCGTAACAAAGTAGTTGAATAGTAGTGATGATTTGAGGAGTATGTTGTGGACTCCTGTCAAGCTAAGTTGGATTATGATCTTGGATAACCTATGTTTTGGTTATGTAAGAGTGTTGACTTTGTATTTTCTCTTTACATTATTTATTTTGTATTCAGAGCCGACTATGTTATAATGTTTAGAGAGACGACTTGATATATATATATATATATTTATTTATTTATTTATTTATTTATTTATTTATATTTATATATATATATATGAATAATTTTTTTAAAGAAAATATTATGTAGATATAGATGAGAGAATGTATATGTATATGTAAGAATGTGAATGGAAGATGCAAGAGCATAGGTTGACAAAGATCATTGAATAACTCTGAATGGAGAAATCTAAGCATAGAATATGCTTGTTTTGTTCATTACTGAGAACACTTTGTAATAGAAGTTTTTTTCTAAGAGTTATAAGCTCAGTTGGCCCCTAACAAGGTGTTGTATACCTTTAATAGGGTTGTTATTCCTCTAACAAGGAATTTTACTATGTAATATTCAGCTCCTAACAGGGCTAGATCTCCTAACAGGGACATTATAATTTAGTGCATGCTTGTGGGTACCATCCCCACTGAGTTTTTCCCTTGGCCAGGGTTTCCTCGACAACAAATAATGGTGTTATGAGTTCTGTGTTATTTTTTTATGTTCTTTTCATTTCAGTAAGCTTATGGTTTATTTGGAATTGGTAAAAGTTTATTTTAAAGTGTTGTAATACTAATTCACCCCCTCTCAGTATTTCTTAATCCTAACAATTGGTATCAGAGCTTTTGGCCCTTGGAGAGAAATTGTAACAGCTTAAGGGAGATTATAATGGATTTAGAAAATTTACAAGAGAACTTTGAAGCAGCACTTGAAGACCTTGATAAAGCAAAAGAAGAAAATGGTGACTTGAGATTCAATTTAAGAATAGCAGAGGGATTCATTAAGAAACTTAAGGATCGGCTTGAACTTTCCAAAAATCAGAGACAAGATCTTATGGCCCAAATAAAAGAGGATCCAAACAATGATAATTCAGATCAGATAAAACAACTTGAACAAGAGAATAATACTCTGAAACTTAATAATGAAATTATGGATAAAGAGATTCAACAAGAAAAGAATGCTAAGATCAAGAATGAAGAAGCTTTGAAATATGCTAATACTCTGATGGGACAAATGAAGATTAACCTTGACCATTATAAGACCAAGTATCTTAAATTGGAGAAATATAATCAGATCATAAAAGGTGAACTTTTTGAGACAAAGAAATACATTGAGAAACTTTACATGAGAAGTGAATTGATCAATGAATAGAGAGACAAAAAGAAACCTAAAGGTGATATGATTGGTATTGGATTCAATGAATTTTAATGTTCTAAGAATCAAGAAGAAAAAAATGATGTAGAAAAACCTACTCTTGAAGAACCTAAAGAACATATTAGACCTTTCAAAGGTAGATTTTTTGGATGTAACAAGTTTGGACACATGAAGAGAGATTGCAGAGGTAATACCGCTTTTAGAATTTTTTCTGGTTATTGTTTTAATTTCAATGCATATGGGCGCAAGAAAGTTGAATGCAGAAAGCATGATCAAAATAGATATAGAAAAGACAACAATAGAGGAGAATCAGTAGCTAAGGTCACATGTTACAAATGCAATAACCTTGGACACATTGCAAGGAATTGTAAATTACAAGTTAATCAAAACATAAAACCTCCTATATGATAAAAATGTAACAATCTAGGTCATATAGCAAAGTTTTGCAGGTATAATGGATTAAATAATAGAAGAGAACCACCTCATATGGATACAAAAAGGAATAACAGTGATACTATTAAGCGTATGGCAGAATACAAGAGTGATTTTGACAATTTTTTTAGGAAAGCATAAGATAACAACAGTGGTAAGGTATGGAGATTCAAAGAGTCTAATTATATATTGGTTCAGGGAGAGACAGTATATTCTACTAGATCTTTTCCTGATGCTAGCTAAGTAGAATTGACCTAACTAGTCGAGCATGGCCTTAAGGGAGCATTGGATGAGCACAACATAATATATCTAGCCCCTGATTAGTGAAGTAAGCTCCAATGAGCTTAGGTATGATATTTTTAGACATCATGGAAATTATATCTAAGATTTCAACATCAGACGATGCATATTTTGTGATCGTTAGAATGACTAACTGGACAGTATTCGGTAATGTGCATTTTTACACTTAACGATGTATAAAGCACCTGGTGGTCAACTATTTTTTTACCATTTAACGAGCAGAGAATTAAGGAGATTAGAGAGCAGTGAGAATCAGACTATCTAGCTACTACATTGTGTGATCGATTGAAGCGAAAACTTGGAATTCACCGTGTAAGATGTGTTATCATGATGGCCTATAGAATGGTGAAAGAAAACACTACTTATAACCTATGTGAGGTTCTAGCACAACAATTCTTGGAGAATTTTAAACTAATCAAGAAGGAAAAATCCAAAACCTTTCAATTTGGATCAATCTTAATACATATGTATATCCACATTGAACACAGCTTTTGAGGCATGCACACTAGTGGATGGAGAAAAGGGATACCTACTGGTATTTATATTTTTGAGAGTTACAAAAGGAAAAATAGCACATGGGTTGATGGAGAACTATTTGGGATGATCAAGATTATTTAGAGGCAAATAAAGGAAAGAGTCATATTTCCTGAAGAATTAGTTGAAAAATAAAAGCATACAATCTTTTTCATGGTTGAAACTGATTGTGTATGTTTTGAGGCAGTTGTTCCTAGGAAGAAATGGTGTTACCCTATGGTTTATGAAGTTAGTTCATAAGTTATAACTATGCATATTGAAGATGTGTTGGAATATGAAGTAGATACATCTGAGGAGAGATGGGGCACCTATGAGAAAAAAATAGCCAAAGTCAGAGAAGAGAAGACCAGAGGCATGAGGAAAAGAAAAGTAGATAAAATTTTTGATGATTATGGAGCTAAGGCAGGTTTGACTAAAGAAGAGTTGAGAGAAGTAAAGAAGAATATATCAGAGTGATCTTCTTGATTGGCAAGTACTTCTACTGCAACCCTTCCACCTCCAGAGATTGAGTAGGTAACTAGTCCGCCTTCTAAAATTATTGATGTAACCACCCCTTCACCACCATAGAAGACATTACAAGAAGATGTAGTAAAGATTGTTCCTCAAGTAAACACTAGATCCACTAAACTGGATTCACCTCCTAAGGAACAAAGGACTCAAGGAGAAGTCAAGAAAGCCAAAAAAGAGACCACAAGTGACAGACAAGTGTGGAAACTAGACTTGAAGATGATTGAGAAGAGAGATGTTGAGCAAGGGAAGCTTTTTTCAATGAAAAATTACTATGACAAGTATGAGGAATCTGATAAACTTAAGATTCAAGACATTTTGGTAAATCACTTACTTTTTTTCAACAATAATCTATTAGAGTTAGAGGGACATATACCTGAGGAGCTATATGGTAGACTAGAAACAAGGAAACAACTTGCACACATTGAAGATGAGGCTATTAGGAATCAAGCTATCGATGACATGTTTCCAGTAGTTTCTATACAAGAAAGAGAAAGAATACTTATTGCACTCAAACCCTTATTGAGAACTAAGGCAAGATTGGTGAAAATTATGGGCAAAAAGTATGAAGAAGTCTTAGAGGAGACTCAAAAGGCATTAGATCAGATACTAATGGGAAATATCCCTGAGAAGAGTCCACTTCCTAAAACTACTATGCCTACACCTATAGGAATTGGTGAATGTTCTAAGACAGCTGAGGTGTATGTTAATAAGAGCGATGATATCATGTAGCCAGATTTCCATGTTTCTGGTGTGCCTGTGACCCTTGACACTTCACTAGATGAGAAGGACCCATTTGCAAGAAATATTGACAACACAATATAAGAAGAGGAGAAGGAAGAGATGAAAGAGGAAGAACAGGAAAAGGAAGAACAAAAAGAGGAAGAGAAGAAAATTGAGTTTGAACAAAGAAGTGAGACAGATGTAGCAAAAGATGAAGAGACAAGAGTTGAGGTAAAACATGAAACTGATACATCTACTAATCTATTGTTGGAAAGTATGGATAGAAACTTTAAGTACTGATGTTGACAGTATGGATGAGGATTAGTTTATGATACTATCTTTCATCACATTTCCTAAAGCTAAGGAAAGATCTGAGCAAAAAGGAGATAAAAATTCTAAGGTAATCACTAGGGCAGTCAATATTGATGACATGTAACTGATTAAATGTTTGAAGATGTTAAGTTGATGATCATGCAAGGCATTAAATCAGTTAATGTATTGTAATTTCATTGATGTCAACTTAATATAATTTGTATGGTCATGGAGATACTACCAAAGACTTCAAAGAACTCATGAATCAAGGATGTGCTAATCAGTAATGCATACAAGTCTAGTATTCTCTAAGTGACTGAATACACCGACGGAGTGCACCCGACGGTCAGAGTAAAATAACAAAGTCACAGTGTTACCCGATGAAGAAATACACAAAATTACCAATGAGCATAGTACAATGTTGCCTGATGAGAAAAACAAAGAGTAACCCGACGGACAAAATTTCAGTGTTTCCTGACGGAAAAGACAAGGATGGAGATCCTGATGATAACTAAAGTCACACTAAAAGAACAGTTAGTTATCACCGATGACTAACTAAAGTATTGACTAACAGAATAGAGAATTCATAAAATGACAAAATGCCTAGCTGGCAAGAAGCTAAAGATAGAATTAATGGATACTTATCATTGTATTATTCATCCAGATAAAGTCGGAGATAAGTAATTGATTTAAAGCTAATTTGTACAGTTGGCAAGAAGATATCTGCGAGACAAATCAGGAGTTATGCTTTAAATCAAATTGGTTGGATTTTTTATCACACCAAGAATAAAGAACCAAGAAATAATGAATATTATGTCTATATAAGAGACGAGCTTAATTCATTTTTTAAAAAAGGGGATTAAGGGGAGTGAATAGAAAGAGGATTTTGAAGAGAAACTGATGAAGAAAAACTTCATGCAGTGCTGATCAAACAAGCTAAAGGAAGAGCTAAGGAATTTTATAGACACCGATGAACAGTGAGCACAACATCACAGAGCATAAAGTATGGAGCACAAGGATTGAATTGATACATTGGTCAAAGAGGTAATGTACTTAAATAGATCTGAAAATCTACAATTCAAAGTTGCAATATGAATAAGTCATAGTGTTTCAGTTTAACCATTGAAGCATCAAGTCTCTTAACCGATCAGGACTTAACAATCTTCTATATAGTGAGGTACATCTCAAGGAGTGCCAAAAAGGTTGATTCATGAAAGTAGCATTGGATATGCCCGATGCCTATTGACAGTCTAAGAAAGAGGTTGATTCAAGGATGGTAGCATTTGATGCCCGATACTAAGTGACAACCTCTATGTATAAAATCCTCTAACAAGGTCACACCTAGTAGTGTGTTTGTAACCTTTAACAGGGTTGGCTCTTAACAGGGCTCACTTCAGAAGAGTGAAAATTTTAGGTACCGGTCCCAATGTTTTTTTCCCTTAACAGGGTTTCCACATTAAAATCCATGTGTTATGTGTGTATGATGCATTTCTTCACTATTTTGTATCTTACATAATTCATTCTGGATATATCAATATATGTTGCATATTTACTATATTTCAGTAAATAGATGACTGCTTATTGGTAAACATAAAGAAGAAGGTTTAACAGAGCAATCTGACAAGTAGTAAATTGATGTAAGTTATTCAAGGCATTCATCTTGTAGGACAGAAGATATCTTGAGAAATAATTTGTGGTTATAAGTTTTGAAGGGTTGATTTAAGGATTAATTTTTGAGGCCACTGATTCACCCTCCCCCCCCCTCTCAATTAGTACTAACAATTAGTATCAGAGCTGGTGTGCTTAGAAGGAAGGTTTCAAGACCTAAGCCAAAGATCACAAGATGAATAGACGAGATGTGCCCAAGTTGAACAAAGATAATTTTGCTTCATGGCAGAGAAGGATAAGACTCCACTTATCAGGTATTGGTAATGATGTTACTCAATTCCTAGAAACTAAATATGTGTTTCCCACAAGAGAACCAACAATTGAACAAATGAGAGAGAAGCATGAACACAATGACATGATGATAGAGCTTGCTTCCTCACTCTCCAATGCTAAATTTCAAGATGTCAAAGAATGCAAAACTACAAAGCAGATATGGGACAAATTAAAGCTTGTACATGGTGGTGACAAAAATGTTTTAAGAGCTAAGGTAGAAAGCCTTAGAGGAAAGTTTGATGATCTCAAAATGAAAGAAGGTGAAAACATCACTTAGTACAACACAAGAATCAAAGAGGTATTCAATGCTATCCAAGGAGTTGGAGGTGTACTAGAAGAAGATATAGTGGTAAGTAAAATTTTAAGAACCTTACTACCTACTTATGCTATTAGAGTATCTTCCATTCTAGAAATGAGAGCAGTAGAAAATAGCAATGTTACTCTAGACAGTTTAATTGGAAAACTAATTTCATTTGAGATGAATAACTTTGATAATAGTGTCTTACCAAACATAGAGTCTGCATTCAAAACTTCTATGAGAATAAGTAAATCAAGTCATAAAAGCATTATGAGAAAAGATAGTGATAGACAAAGTGAAGAAGATGATCTTGATGAAATTGAAGCACTTATGGCCAGAAGAATGCAGAGAGGCAAAGGTAAATACAAAGGTAAATTACCACTTGTTTGTTTTAATTGCAAAGAGATTGGACACTTTGTTGCAAGATGTACTAACAGAAGAAAAGATGACAGAAGTAATGATAGATCATTTGAAAAGGTGTCTGATAGGGGTGATTACAAAAGCTACTGACAATCAAAAAGAATAGATACCTAAGACTGTAAGGACAAAGGAAAGAAGGCCAGTTACCTAGCAAAATGCAACAATGATGATACTGACACCGAATCTGATGAAGACATCAAGATGGTGTTTGTGGCTGTAAAGGATGATTCAGATGATGATGAAGAAAGGTATGTAGAAACAGCTCTCATATCTAAAATTATAAAAAATGATATTTGGATCATAGATAGTGGTTGTGTAAGGAAACTTAGGTGCGGAAACAGCTTCCTACGCTAATCTCTATAGGAAAGTATTGTGCAAATTCTTTTCAATCCTTACAATTACAGATTCATTAACTACTTTAACAAAGATATTGCA
>MU227513.1:5000971-5039780 GCA_018584345.1 Thuja plicata
TCTCCAGCAATGTTGAAAGTAGCATATGATAAATCATTTTGTATACTACCTCCCATTTGAGCACTCCATTTTCTTGATAGCAACATGCCATAATGAGGTGGTATGTCAACCACAAGAACATTCATAGCCATTACTACATCAGGGCATACTGCTAGTCTATAAGGCATAGCCTCAATGGTACCAATCATAGGGACCTCTCTAGAGTCCATATCTCTGCATCTCCCATAAAGAGTATCAACTTGTAACCCCATTGCCCTCCTGATTTCAACTGGCATAACTGTACTAGAGGCTCCTGAATCAATCATGCAATTTTTTAGCATCTTATCATTAATTATCAATGAAAGAAAAAATGGGTCAACAACTTTTGGGGAAGAAGTTGCATTCAAGAATATTTGAGGAATTTCAGATGTCAACACCTCTACTTTGTTTCCCTTGGTAGTTGGCCTCTTGGAAACATCCACTGGACTCTGAAGCTTTATTGTGGGTACATTGTTTAATAATGACATTACTTTTTCCTTATGTTCTTTAATTGTCTAAATTTCCAGAAATGGAACCTTAACTGTCATCTGGGACAAACATTGACCCATATCTACTGGAGTGTATCTCATATCTAAAAACTTTGATTTGTCAATAGTGTCATCATTTTCTTCATTGTGTTCTTTTAGAGCTAACTCTTTTAACTTTTTATTTTCTATCTTTTCAACAGGAACATTTTTTTCTTGTCTTCTCATATCTTCCTCTTGTACAACATTTGGCTCTATGGCTTTTGTAATGATCTTGACTTTATGTTTATTTACATTTTCACTAGGTCCATCTTTTTTCTACACATATTTAGTGTCTATTTTATTTTCCTTTATAAAGACACCTGAGGGTTGGCTACCAGCACCACTTACCACCCTGATCCTTAAGTGGTAATTGCTTCTAGCTTTATTTACTAACTCTGCAGTGATTCTAGTCTTCTCTTCATCTGAAGCTTTCCTGATGAGTGGAACATCTTGATTATCTTGGGCATAACATCTTATATCATCATCAGTTTCCTCAGTTTCACTATCAGATAAGATCTGTTGATGATGATTCTCCATCCTTCTTTGTGAAATATAACAATCAAGATTTTCCTCTTCATTGTCTGAAACTATATCATGGCATGAATAAGTATTGCTCATACTATGATCACACTTCTCACCATCATCATTCCCCTGTTCTTCACTTACTCTCAAGTCTAAAGAAACAATACAAAAATCAGGGTTATGAGGGGCCTCACATGCTTCACACCAAGTATCATCATTGCAAAAATGAACAAAGTTTTTGTGAAGAGGATCTGGAGTTCTATTGTCTATTTTATCTTTTCTAAGTACAGTAACACGATTTCCATCCTTGAACTGAGTTCTATAAGGATGGTTTTGCATCCTATTTTGAGGATTGTAGGTAGCATTATAAGAAGGTCTATTGTTCTGGGGAGCTTTATATTCTTTATATGCAGGTTCTTTCAAATTGCTCCTACTAAACCTTGAGTCATCCCTCCTATTCAACTTACCAGATACTCTTCTATTCATTTCAATAATAACTGCTATTTTATAAGCATTAGTAAGAGTTCTAAGGTTTTTATCTCTAAGAGCATATCCCATTTTAGAATCAAAGGTGTTCAAATAAGTTTCTAGACATACCTCTTCATCCAGCCTTATCTTCTGAAAAAGCTTGTGCATAGCTCTCTAAAATCTTGTATTAAACTCTGTAACTTCTTCATTATAGTTCTTTTTAATATTATTGAACTCATTCAATAAAAAGCCTTTATTTGTTTTGTCTCCATATTGATCTTTAAACAATTCAATCAACTCATCCATAGAAACAAAAAATCCATTAGATAGGCTTCTAAACCATTCTCTTGCATCTTCAACTAAGGACTGAACAAATAATTTCATCAATACATCTTCATGAGTGATATTCAGATCATCAACAAAATCAATGAAATTTCTTAGATGTGTTTCACAAGATATAACATTATTACCTGCAAACTTAGGGAGTTTTTCTCCTATATCACCCACATCTTTAGGAAAATCATTAGGATATCCAGGGATATCAAAAAAATTAAATTGTTTGTACCTTTCAGTGTGCAATGGTTTCCTTTGAAAGCTATCATCCTCTTTAGCAGTGGTGGCCCTTGCTCTAGAAACAGTAACACTCTCTAGGCCAGCATAAGCATATTTTGAAGATTATAAAAAATCTATCTTCTTCTTCATTTCAATAGTAGCAGTCTTCATTTGTGCCTTCTCCAACATTTTTTCCATAGTTTCTTTTTCAACTCTCAATTTTTCCAAGTCAATGTCCAACTTGAACATTTGCTCGATTAAAGGCTTTTGAAAATTAGGTTCTTGATTCCTACTTTCACTCATCTTTTTCTTTCCTTTATCATTTTGTGAAATAGGAGCCTTATGAGTGACTGATATTTCTTGGTCCCTCTGAGACCTCTTTGTATCTTTTATACTTTGATGCTTTGAAGACTTTCTTTTTTTCTTATCAACATTCTTAGGGTCACTCCTTTTCTTTCTCATTTCTCTCTCTTTCTTCATTTGTTGAACCAGGGCAAGCTGTTTCAAGATGAACTTCTCTTCATTTGCCAGCATATCAAAGGGAGAATCTTCTGAGTCTAAACTAGAAGTACTAGTATCTTCTCTCTCACTTGAAGTAGAGGTGACTGTGGGTGTTTCCAATACCCTTTCAGCCACTTCTTCATACTCTAAAGTATTTCCATCATGAGAATGCTGAATTACATTCATTTCTCTCCTAATATTACCCTCTTTACCTCTTGGAGGGGTCTCATCCATGTTAACTAGATTTTTCTTTTTTCTCCAAGACATCTCCATCCTTGAGGATGATGGAAGTCCACCATATAATACTTTCTTAGGATCTATTCTCATTCTTGACCTAGTATTCATTCTTGAAAGATATTAACTCAATTTGCACTAATCTCAGAGATTTTAATTTAGAGTCACCACCCAATAACTTGGGATAAATGAATACTTATCAAAGGATAATCTGACAACAACCACCAGAAACAAAACAAGATCTTTCTTTGGTATTCTATGAATATTCCCCAGTAGAGTCACCAATTTGTTTGGGTTTTTTCTTGCCAGGCCTCTGAAAGATATTTGTAATATTAAACAACTCTATGACCCCTAATTCCTTTTGACACTGACTCAAGAAAGGGAAAAAACACTAATTGATGAGGTTCTTGATAACACTAGGGATATCTATTACCACCTCCTTCTTTTTTGAGATCCACTGACTCAGGCAGGTTTTACCTATGACTGATTACTGTCTTAACAGTATCTTTAGAGTGGATTGAACCTTATGTACTGAATGCTCTATTTTAGATGGACATGTATATAACAATGCAAATGACTATGATTATTCTGAAAAAAATCTTGGCAATCCAAATCAATATCTTAATGATAGCAGACAACAACATAACCAAGAAATGCATTCTTCTTTCCTTTTATAACTCTTATGAATCTAGGAGGAAAAACCTATTTGATTTTCTCTTTAAGAAATCAACAAAATTCAACTATAACCCTTAGGAATACAATTGATTCTACACAAAATATTCTAAAATGATTGGTTTGAATAGTATTTGAATGTTTGGATAATGATAGATTATCAAATCAATTCCTAGACCAGTGCCTGTCCTTTGGGCTATAGAGTCAATAACTTAAAGTTCACAGAAATACATAAAAACAAAATACTATAAGATGCCTTACAACTTACATACAATTTAGATAAAATGTCTTACAAATTATCCTGTCATCTCTATAATATTGTATCAAATCCTTAACTATTGTTATGCTCCCTGAAACTACTTACAAAACTTAGTTCTTTCCTTGAAAGAAACTTGTAAGTAATTAGATAGCTACCTTATAGCTAAAATGCTTGAAATTGCCTTACAAATTCAAACATAAAAGAGTATACACAACAATTAAAGAGACAACAATGAAGATAGAGCAAAATCGCACTATATTTTTATTGATATGATCCTGCTTTAGTACATAAAAAGCTTGAAAGCTTGAAAGACACAGACAGAAGTCTAGAAAGCTTGATTTTCTATATATTTCATCTCTTGCTCAATTCAAATTTTGATCCTATATATAGGACCTTAACCATCTTGGAATCCTTTATTTTAGGATGCAACAAGCTTCGGATGGTTTAAGGAACCTAACCCTAAAATTACAGAAAAGACAAAAGAAAAGAATGAAGAAGCAGTGGGAGGACAAAAATAGAGGATAAAATATGATATTCTTTGTCCTTTCTAGAATCTGGCACCTTTGTCTGACAATGTTCAGGATAGCTTCTGGTATTTCCAACAAGACTAATTGACTGCCATTACAGGCTAACTTGCACTTATCTCCATAAATAGCTAACCTCCCTGTGCTCAATGATCAGGCACCAAGTGTTCCCCTCTACTCTTCATCAAGAATTTCCTCCTCAATTTTAGGCTTCTTCTTCTTGGGCCTAGTCATCAGGTCCCATGTTGTCACCTCATCTTCAGTTGGCCACTTGAAGTCTTGAGTGCTTTGTACCTATGCCTTTTGCCTATCCCACCTGACATTAGTGATGCTCTTAACATCCACTAGAAATTTATTGATGTCAGTTTCATCTCTAAAGGCCTCATCCAAAATCTTATTAAAGCCTTTAGTATCCAAATCAGATCCTAAAATGAATGCCTCATTATTAGGCATCTTACTGTCAAACTCATTCTTCCAGGCCTCTATGGCCTTTACCTGATCATCTTCTCCTTTAAGGGTGTTATCTCTTTTTCTCGTATCCTTCAATTCTAAAAATGAATACGCAAACTAGACTTGGGGATCTTAGTCCAACTCACATGAATCTTCTTCTTTATACAAATTGAGGGGCAAGAAAAGGCTAATTGATGAGGATTTGAAACTCCTTCTACTTAAAGTTCCACACACTTAGGCGGGTGCACCTAAAACATACCAAATCTACATACATAAATACTTTCTCACTAAAAACTTTTATGCAGACATGAAAATCAGTGGATAGTTCTCAGACTTATAAGATATGGGAGTTCAACTCAACCAATCTTATGCAGGATCCCACCTACATGATCTGCTAAGAACTAGGAAAATGGCCAATGTGACAAGGATAAAATCCTTCTTCTCTTTGAGTTCTGGACTCGGGCAGGCTAACCCATGGATTTCTTCTTTAAAGAAACTAACATGTATTCTTACAATCATGGAATGCAAAACATAAACATTCAAGCTCTCATGCAGAAACATAAAACTGATTTGAATAATTGGTTTGATGAAGAAACTGCAGTACAAGAAAGAGACCAGTGCCTTATTAATTGGGCAACAGAGTCATAAAAATGTGCACTCTTAGAAAACCCCAATTCCAGACTCAAAAACCTGAATGAAATGCCTTGCAAGTCATTCTTCTCATTTAAATACATGGACATCAGATTCATATGCATACCTATAACTCTCAGAATTTGAAATCAAGACTTACTCTCTCTTTGAAAGAAACTTAAATTCAAACCCAAAGCTACCTTATAACTGGTATATTAACATGCCTTACAAGTTAATATGCAAGAATTAAGATAGTACATACAAAGACATCAAACAAGAATTGAATAGGGATTCAATGGTCTGTATTAAAATTCTAAACATTTGCAAAACAAAGAACACAAAGAAATAAGACTTCATAGCCTACAAGCTGCCCAGCAGCATGAATTTCAACCTCTTCTGTTACAGTCAGGAGAAAAGAAAGATATAGGAGAAATTGAAAAACCATTTCCTTCACAGACACCTATCTGCTCCTCAAAATATCTGCAACTTCTTCTAACTGAAACTACAAGAATCTGATTTGATCTGGACCCAAATGGTCTACAAAATTAGAATCCTCATTCCGAGACCTTTCTGGCGATATATGATACTTTCTATTTTGGACAAGATTTGCCCTCTTAAACTTTAATTCATGTTGGCCTTCCCATGCAGATTTTCAGTTTTAAAGATTTGAAATATTTGCATTAATTCAATAGTTTGACTATTGAATAATATTTCAATTTAATGTTTTAATCTCACGGATTCAATAGCTTTATAAAAATCATGTTAAAACCCTTTTCCAAAAGTTACATGTGGCAGCCTCTAATTGGCCTGCAGATCCACTGGGTGCCATGTGTCTAAAGTGACAAGTGGGCCAATGGCTTATTGGCTTATAGGTTAGATGGTGAGAATCTTCCCATTAAGCCAATAAGGAAACCCTTAGATCTTTTTTAAGTTTCTCAAATTTTAACCATTTTCTTTTTGTGATGAATTTAATTGATTATTTCAATTAATTCATTTTTTCCTCACAATGCACCAGCATGTGACACTTGTTGCAAGGGCTTATTTGCTTAATGGGTAGATAGTGTGCATCTTTCCATTAAGCCAATAAGCAAACCCTTGGATTTTGTGGAAAATGCTCACTGGTTAACCAACTTGTTGAAATAATTTCAAAATAAAAATAACATGAAATTTGCACACCTCACCAGAATGCGCCAAGTGTCACCCCCTGATTGGTCCGCAGGTCCACTTGGCACCACATGTCAATTTCTGATTGGTGCTTTTGAACTGCACAGCCCTTCCACCACTTGGCACCTACTGGGTGCCACATGGCATCTTCTAATTCGTTGTCCACCAACTGGGTGCCACTTGTCATCTGTGCATTTTCATCCAAAATTAGGGTGGGGCCCACCACGCATTACCTTCTCCAGCCAAGAGGTCCACCAAATGGCCTCTTGGTTCTTTTACTTATTTCATGTATGGTGGGTTTTAGTATATAAATACCATAAACTTCTTCTCCACTGCCAATGTGGGATAAATTGTTTTCATTGTTTTCAAATTTTAGAGACTCTTGTACTGCGCAATGTTCCTCTGGCATTGCATTTGGCCTTTTAAATGTTAAAAACATTTGACACTTGGGCTACCACTTGGGCTTCTTCATTCCTTTCAGTGCATGATTGTGTTTAAAAACAAATGCTCCCTTTTCTTTAAACTACCTTCCATTCAAAACCATTGTTGGATGCTTGAGTTTAAACTTGCACATTGCAAATGCTTTAGTCTTCTCCATGGGCTGCATGGGTATCCATTTCATTTTACCCTTTAAAACTTAAAAGATATCCTTTAACAATTCCTACGCAAGGCTCCCTTTAATCTTCATTAAGTTGGGTATTGCTTTGATTGGAATGTTTAATGTTTTTGTTGAAATTCCTTCCTTGGCAGCCAGCGCTGGACTCCTAAAGAACTCACAACTACCATTACACCTTTCACAGGCCTTTAGCTGCTTCTAATGCAAAATAAATTTGTTTATTTTTTGGAAGACTTTCAAAATGCCCTCCTCCCGCGCTGGTTTGGGGTTGTAGAACTTGGTTTTTACACCTGCGAATTGCATTTGCTTAAAAGTTTCTAAAGCCTTTCAAAAAATCCATTTTGTTCTCATCCTGCGATCATCGCATGAGATGGTGTCTCTTTGAGGCATGTTTTCCAATAGTTCACATGCCTTTTCTACTTATGCTTCCATGTTTTATAGGTAGAGAGGCACTGGCAACAGGCAGAGAAGCTGCTGGCAAAGGTCGTGGAACTTGGCTTTACACCAACCGTTTTGCATTTTTAATGTTTCAAAATCTCCAGAATCAAGTACAATCTGCCAAATTTGTTTTGAGTTTTAATGTTTTGGCATTTTGTAGGGAGGATGCTGGCAAAGGTTGTTTCCATGTGCTGACTCCCTTCAAATGGTGCCCAGATTTCATCCAATATTGTTGTTTGTTTTCAATGTGTTCTGCCTTTGCAATGTTGTGCAGGCTATAAACTCCATCTTTTCTTGTTGTTTGCATTTACACCTTTTAATGTTCATTTTTTCAATGCTTCTGGGCTCCTCCATTTTCTTTTACACTAGCCAACATGGTAGGAAGCTCATTCCACAATTTACACTTGCTAAATGCATTTTACTATGCTGGATTTTAGTCTTAGATTGATTTAGTGATGTTTCAACCTCTGTCCTGTGCAGCCCAAGATTCCAATTTAACACAGACCATCTCTGCTATCATTTGCAATGTTATTCATATTTTTTCCTTCTTTAAAAAATGTGAAGCCTCCTTTAGACTTATCAATACATTTGTAATTTTTGCTTCAAATTTTGTGTAGAGGTTGTGTTGTTTATGTCCCCTACAATTTGAAATGTTTTTTCTCTATGCATCTAATGCAATCCATCTCTTGCTCAATACCTCTCTATTCTGAATGCATTTGATTTATTCATTTGAAACGTTTTAAAACATTTTCAAACAAATCCATTTCATACCTATTCAGCTGTCAAAAATGTTTTACGAAATTGACATCTCTCCTGGGTGATCTGTCCAAATTTTACAAGCCATGGACTTTGCTTCCGCATCTCCATGCAAACACGATAAAAACCATCACAGACTTCAAATGATCCACATGGACATTCATTGATAAAAATATTGAGTCTTGTTGGAGCACAAAGAGCCATGTGAATTTCATAAAGTTCAAATGTTTGAAGCATGAGATGATCAGGATAATGTTGGTAATAGATTACCCCTTCTTTCGTTTTGTCCTTCCAAAGCTATCACTTAGATCTCCTCTCTTTTAGCATTCTCTACTTGAGTGTGTCTCTTCTTGAAAGTTTGCAAAAACTACTCTGCAAAACTAATTAAGTGGATATACTTGAAATTGATTTTCACCTTTAATTTATCCAACACGGCTTTTAGTGCAATAAAGTTATAAATCACTTAGATTGTAACCTTTAGAAACAACCTTTACATCTCTGCAAACTGATCACACTTATAGCACATGTCCTCTAGAACCAGTTTTAAAAAACTGACAAGACCAAGTAACTGGAATGTGGCGATGGGCACACATGTTCCATAGTCAAAATTCTTCCATAGTGTAAAGGGGTAGCTGATAGAACCAAACAGGTGAAAATTTTTAATCGCCCAAGTCGCCTCTTTATATCAATTCTGCAAATTACCCTGTCCAAGAGCAATGAACTGCATTTGGTTTCGGCTTTAAAAACATGTCAAAAGATCTCCTGAGAATTTGAGCCTATGGATACTAGAAATAATTTATATGGAAGATACAGATCCAGAAGGGAACCTCTTGACAATTATCCAGACACATTTGATGACCCCTTGAAATTTGCCACTTGGAAACGTAGAAAACCGAAAACATAAGGAATACCGATTTCTGCAAATGGAAGAAACTTGGAAAGTATGCAAACAAAACCCTCAGGATCTAAGACCTAGAAAAATTGAAGTAAATTTTGTCTGTAATTCAGGAAATCCATTTTCCTAATGTGACCAATCACATTAGTCAAGATATAACCTTGCAAACAGGGCCTCTGACCAAACTGTGCAACTGATCTGCAACAAATTATTAGAAATTGCAAATGGAATCAGATTGGCAAATTGGACAAACGGATTCGTCATAACTTGGAAATCATTAGGATAGCATATTTCCATTCCTAAAATATAGGGGAGCATTTAATTATCCATTCCATTTAACCGGGTGTGAAATTGTAAGACCTCAAAGTAGGTCATTCAGAAATCTGCATTTGGCAGTTTGGCACACTGATAGAAACTGCAAATGGAATGGGCTTAGCAAACTGACCAAATGGATTTGTCATGACTTGAGGACGAAAACTCAAAAATTATTTGATCTCTACAATGGAGTACAAAAGGAATTATTTCAATTAGGTCACAAGGTCAAAATTTATGGTCAATCAAACAGGGGTACTCAGAATTCTGATCAATTACACAATGCCTGACAACAGTAAACTACCAACTTTAAGGGGTTTGAAAACTAGTCAAAACATATCAAAATGACTTGAGATTTGAAACATAGGTTCTTTGATATGCATACTAAACATCCACAAAGTGGCAGGCCATGACACTCAATAGGACACAAGATATTCAAAGGCAAACTAGGCCTGTTACAACATATTGACACTTCGGCAGAAATGCAGATTTGACAAGTACTCAAAACAAGACATCACGAAATAACTCAAAAATTGAAATTAATGACCGGGGATGTCTTCAAATGCCTAAAAAAGATTTATTAGCACCTTACATGCATGGTAGACCTCAGGATTTCATCAGGGCAAATAGGCTCAAAAGGCACTTTAGGAGGTCAAAATGCAAAATTTTAACATGGTACTTCAAAAACCCTTACTGCTTTTTTCAGTCCCAACAGTGGCTCTTACTATGGACACGTGCCCCATGCGGGCATGCAGAGAACTTTCAAAATCTCATGGTACCGCAGACCACCCAAAAATAAATCAAACTTTATCTCCACTTTCTCTCTCTTCTCCTTTGCAACTTTTTTCTCCAAAAATAGGGAACCCCTTTATTCGAAAGCAAACACGCCACACGACTGAAAGGGAAAGAAAGAAACTATACAAATAAGGAGCTTATTTACAAAGGCTCAAAGTCCCAAGATAGGATTCATCTCTTACCTTTGTCAAACATATGATTTTCATCTCCAAACATCCAAGGTAAATTGAGGCTATCATATCCATTCACTTGATCAAAAATGCTGCCCTGAATCTTCAACATGTCAAAAAAAAAGTAATCAAAAAACTCACCTTCACTTGGCAAAGAAAAAGCACTGAATCACTGCATATGTTGATCACTATATGATATCACAACATCACATCCTTGAAGATCACTATCTTTCTGAAACAATAAACATTCCAGCTCACTCTCATGGTTGGAAACATACTTGTTCACTCCAACACATGGCTGGATATCAAAGAGAAACTTTTCATATTCAACCTCATATGTATCATGCAAAGAATCAGGGGAAGCATGATGAACCATAACCTCTAATTTCATACTTAGTTCACCATGAAAAATTTCATTCATTTTCATGCTGTAATAATTTTCAAGATCGACATTGGAGGAAGATTGACTAGAGTGAAAGGAAATTGAATCAGTCATTTCATCATGGCTCCCATAGTTATTGTTTTCATAATCTGATATATCATTCATACCAACTGAATTTTCAATCATGTCCTCATACAAAGGATTAGAAAATACATGAGAAACCTTTTCAAAATCAGGACAGCAAAGCATTGGCTGATT
This sequence comes from Thuja plicata, assembly GCA_018584345.1. Lineage (NCBI taxonomy): Eukaryota > Viridiplantae > Streptophyta > Pinopsida > Cupressales > Cupressaceae > Thuja > Thuja plicata. The sequence goes on from MU227513.1 coordinate 5,012,115, forward strand.
CACATCTATTTCTCTATCAAAGAGTGGGTCAGAAACTTCATTAAACCCATCATCAATTTCTGAATTGTAACCATCATCAAGGATGGAACATTCTGAATCAGTATCATTATGAATTGAACAATCATCATTGCTATGAATTTGAGAAGAATCACAACTATAGCTATCATTTTTTAAAAGAAAATCCTCAATGATCTCATCAAAATAATCAGCTATATGAAAAGGTGTTGGTACATCATATGCACATCCATTTTCAAAATTTGACAATTCTTTATCCTTTTCTTCTACAAATTCCTCACAAATGCTTCCTTGAACACCCCCATTTAATGACATGGACTGAAAACAATCTTCCATATTTGAAACAAGGACTGAAACTTTGTGGCTCGTGCCTTTTTGTGCAAGAAAATCATTGGAGCAACTTTTGTCTACGTCATAATCACTCTCTTGGTGCTCATTAAAGTCTTCCTTAAGTTGAGACAAGAATTTTGCATTATTGTGCTGAATAGAAGACAAATCTACAGACCGAAAGGAAAAATTATTTACTAAAGATTCATCTTCATCAATCTGATGTTCATCTACTTCATCATCAGCATAATAAGATTCATCATCATCATTATAAGAACTAGATTCAGCACCATCTTCATAAGAACTAGATTCAGCATTCTCAATTTCATCAATCCATCTTTTAACACGTTCAGATGCCTCTTCTCTAAGAGATGCTGACCAATCAAGCGATTCTAGCACACAAAGCTCTAGAAATAATTGCACCCACTCTAATTCTGGAAAGTCAATATTAGCTATAAGTTTATGAACTGTACTAGAAAACCTTTGATAAAATGAATATGTTGATTCCTTTTTTCTATCTCCTACCCTTTCTCTCAAAATCAATAGGGCCTTTTCTTGGATCTCTTGATCTATTAATGCAATATTCTCTTTTCTACTAGCAATTTAAGGATCTTGCTTGTGAATTTTAGATCTAGAAAACATATCTCCCTCCATGATAGTTGGACTTCTCATTTGAACTATTTATTCAACAATACATTCCATTATTGAAAAATATTTCTATCTGATTTCAAAACCATCACTTCTTTCATGAAACCATAGCATATTTATGATTTTAATAACTGAAAATCTCAACCCAGAAATATGACAAAACTTTCAATCTCTTTCCCTTTTCTTAGTGACTCATTCACCTATGAAGGGACTTTTATTTTTCATAAAACAGAGGATTACCTAGATGAAATTTGTAGCAGCTACTATTTTGCTTCTTGACTTGAAACACTACGGATTTAGAGCCTTTTGTGTAGCTTCATCAAGTTCTTTCTTCGTAGAGTCGTCATCTCCTTGTAGAGGAGAACTTTCAAACAACAACAGCTATTTGCCAAATTCTTTTTAATTCTAAGTTCATTCTAACCAGCAAAGTCACACAGTCTTTTCCTTCTTTTCACTGCAAATAAAACACACTGTCCAGGATACCTCTCTTAAAGATCTGAAACAAATTTTAGATTCCTCTTCTTGACACTCTTTCTTGATCAGACTTGAATATTGATTCATCCAAGCAAGGAAAAAAATGCCTTAAACTTGCTGATCTTAGACATCAAATAACAACTGATAATCAGAAATTACACTAGCACAAAACAACCAGGACTCTCCAAATTTAAAACAGAGTCGCCACCCATGACAAGTATGGGATTAAGATTCACAATCTAGTCCAAAAATGGACAATGAACAATTATTCATTACAGACTTTACAAACATCCATTTCTCCCTATTAGAGTCGCCATTTTGTTAGTGCGACTCAAATGGGAAAAACTCAACTCAAATTTGATTTAGCTTTTAAAAATAACACCATGGATTCTCATTTCTTCAACAAGATTTTGCAATCGCTATCCCCAGCAGAGTCACCATTTTGTTAGCTCTTTTTCTTGTATCCTTCAATTCTAAAAGAGAATAGGCAAACTAGACTTGGGGATCTTAGTCCAACTCACATGAATCTGCTTCTTCATACAAATTGAGGGGAAAGAAAAGGCTAATTGATGAGGATTTGACCCTCCTTCTGCTTCGAGTTCCACACACTCAGGTGGGTGCACCTAAAACATACCAAATCTACATACATAAATACTTTCTCACTAAAACCTTTTATACAGACATGAAAATCGGTGGATAGTTCTCAGACTTATAAGATATGGGAGTTCAACTCAACCAATCTTATGCAGGATCCCACCTACATGATCTGCTAAGAACCAGGAAAATGGCCAATGTGAAAAGGATAAAATCCTTCTTCTCTTCAAGTTCTGGACTCGGGCAGGCTAACCCATGGATTTCTTCTTTAAAGAAACTAACATGTATTCTTACATTCATGGAATGCAAAACATAAACATTCAAGCTCTCATGCAAAAACTTAAAACTGATTTGAATAATTGGTTTGATAAACAAACTGTAGGAAAAGAAAGAGACCAGTACCTTATTAATTGGGCAACAGAGTCATACAAATGTGCACTCTCAGAAAACCCCAATTCTAGACTCAAAAACCTAAATGAAATGCCTTGCAAGCCATTCTTCTCATTTAAATACCTGGACATCAGATTCGTATGCATACCTATAACTCTCATAATTTGAAATCAAGACTTACTCTCTCCTTGAAAGAAACTTAAATTCAAACCCACAACTACCTTATAACAGGTATATTAACATGCCTTACAAGTTAATATGCAAGAATTAAGATAGTACATACAAAGACATCAAACAAGAATTGAATAGGGATTCAATGGTCTGTATTAAAATTCATCTGAAACTATACATTTGCAAAACAAAGAACACAAAGAAATAAGACTTCATAGCCTAGAAGCTGCCTAGCAGCATGAATTTCAACCTCTTCTGTTACAGTTAGGAGAAAAGAAAGATATAGAAGAAATTGAAAAACCATTTCCATCACCGACACCTGTCTCCTCCTCAAAATATCTGCAACTTCTTCTAACTGAAACTACAAGAATCTGATTTGATCTAGACCCAAATGGTCTGCAAAATCAGAATCCTCATTCAAGACCTTTCCGAAAATATATGATACTTGGTATTTTGGACAAGATTTTCCCTCTAAAACTTTAATTCACGTTGGCCTTCCCGTGCAGATTTTTTAGTTTTGAAGATTTGAAATATTTGGATTAATTCAATAGTTTGACTATTGAATAATATTTCAATTTAATGTTTTAATCTCACGGATTCAATAGCTTTTTAAAAATCATGTTAAAACCCTTTTCCAAAAGTTACATGTGGCAGCCTCTAATTGGCCTGCAGATCCACTAGGTGCCATGTGTCTGAAGTGACAAGTGGGCCAATGGCTTATTGGCTTATAGGTTAGATGGTGAGCATCTTCCCATTAAGCCAATAATCAAACCCTTAGATCTTTTTGAAGTTTCTCACCTTTTAACCATTTGCTTTTTGTGATGAATTTAATTGATTATTTCAATTAATTCATTTTTTCCTCACAATGCACCAGCATGTGACACTTGTCGCAAGGGCTTATTTTATTAATGGGTAGATAGTGTGCATCTTTCCACTAATCCAATAAGCAAACCCTTGGATTTTGTGGAAGATGTTCACTAGTTAACCAACTTGTTGAAAGAATTTCAAAATAAAAATAATATGAAATTTGCACACCACACCAAAATGTGCCAAGTTTCACCCTCTGATTGGTCTGTAGGTCCACTTAGCGCCACATGTCAATTTTTGATTGGTGCTTTTTAACTGCACTGCCATTGCACAACTTCGCACCTACTGGGCACCACGTGGTGTCTTCTGATTCGTGACCGCCAACTGGGCACCACTTGTCATCTGTGCATTTTTGTCCAAAATTAGGGTGGGGCCCATAATGCATTACCTTCTCCAGCCAAGAGGTCCACCAAATGGCCTCTTGGTTCTTTTACTTATTTCATGTATGGTGGGTTTTAGTATATAAATACCATAAACTTCTTCTCCACTGCCAATGCTGGATAAACTGTTTTCATTGTTTTCAAATTTTAGAGACTCCTATAGTGCGCAATGTTCCTCTGGCATTGCATTTGGCCTTTTAAATGTTAAAAACATTTGACACTTGGGCTGCCACATGGGCTTCTTCATTCCTTTAACCGCATGATTGTGTTTAAAAACAAATGCTCCCTTTTCTTTAAACTACCTTCCATTCAAAACCATCGCTGGATGCTTGAGTTTAAACTTGCACATTGCAAATGCTTTAGTCTTCTCCATGGGCTGCATGGGTATCCATTTCATTTTATCCTTTAAAACTTAAAAGACTTCATTTAACAATTCCTGCGCAAGGCTCCCTTTAATCTTCATTAAGCTGGGTATTGCTTTGCTTGGAATGTTTAATGTTTTTTTTTTAAATTCCTTCCTTGGCAGCCAGCGTTGGACTCCTAAAGAACTCACAACTACCATTACACCTTTCGCAGGCCTTTAGCTGCTTCTAGCACAGCATACATTTGTTCATTGTTTGGAAGACTTTCAAAATTCCCTCCTCTCATGCTGGTTTGGGGTTGTAGAACTTGGCTTTTACACCTGTGAATTGCATTTTCTTGAAAGTTTCTAAAGCCTTTCAAAAAATCCATTTTGTTCTCATCCTGCAATCATCGCATGAGATGGCGTCTCTTTGAGGCATGCTGTCCAACAGTTCACATGCCTTTTCTGCTTATGCTTCCACATTTTGTAGGCAGGGAGGCGCTGACAATAGGTAGAGAGGCTGCTGGAGAAGGTCGTGGAACTTGGCTTTACACCAGCCGTTTTGCATTTTTAATGTTTTAAAATCTCCAGAATCAAGCGCAATCTACCACATTTGTTTTGAGTTTTAATGTTTTGGCATTTTTCAGGGAGGATGCTGGCAAAGGTTGTTTCCATGCGCTGACTCCCTTCAAATGGTGCCCAGATTTCATCCAATATTGTTGTTCGTTTTCAATGTTTTCTACCTTTGCAATGTTGCGCAGGCTATAAACTCCATCTTTGCTTGTTGTTTGCATTTACACCTTTTAATGTTCATTTTGTTAATGCTTCTCGGCTCCTCCATTTTCTCTTACACCAGCCAGCATGGTAGGAAGCTCATTCCACAATTTACACTTGCTAAATGCATTTTACTATGCTGGATTTTAGTCTTAGATTGATTTAGTGATGTTTCAACCTCTGTCCTGCGTAGCCCAAGCTTCCAATTTAACGCAGACCATCCCTGATATCATTTGCAATGTTATTCATATTTTTCCCTTCTTTAAAAAATGTGAAGCCTCCTTTAGACTTGTCAATACATTTTTAATGTTTGCTTCAAATGTTGTGTAGAGGTTGTGTTGTTTATGTCCCCTACAATTTGAAATGTTTTTTCTCTATGCATCTAATGCAATCCATCTCTTGCTCAATACCTCACTATTCTGAATGCATTTGATTTATTCATTTGAAACATTTTAAAAGATTTTCAAACAAATCCATTTCATACCTATTCAGCAGTCAAAAAGGTTTTACAAAATTGTCATCTCTCCTGGGCGATCTGTCCAAATTTTACAAGCCATAGACTTTGCTTTTGCATCTCCATGCAAACACGATAAAAACCATCATAGACTTCAACCGATCCACATGGACATTCATTGATAAAAATATTGAGTCTTGTTGGAGCACAAAGAGCCATGTGAATTTCATAAAGTTCAGATATTTGAAGCATGAGATGATCAGGATAATGTTGGTAATAGATTACCCCTTCTTTCATTTTGTCCTTCCAAAGCTATCACTCAGATCTCCTCTCTTTTAGCATTCTCTACTTGAGTGTGTCTCTTCTTGAAAGTTTGCAAAAACTACTCTGCGAAACTAATTAAGTGGATATCCTTGAAATTTCTTTTCACCTTTAATTTATCCAAAATGAATTTTAGTGCAATAAAGTTATAAATCACTTAGATTGCAACCTTTAGAAACAACCTTTACATCTCTGCGAACTGATCACACTAATAGCACGTCCTCTAGAACCAGTTTTAAAAAACTGACAAGACCAAGTAACCGGAATGTGGTGATGGGCACACATGTTCCATAGTTGACATTCTTCCATACTGCAAAGAAGTAAGTGATGGAACCAAACAGGTGAAAATATTTTAATCACCCAAGTCGCATCTTTATATCAATTCTGCAAATTACCCTATCCAAGAGCAATGAACTGAATTTGGTTTCGACATTAAAAACATGTCAAAAGATCTCCTGAGAATTTGAGCCTTTGGATACTAGAAATATGCTATATGGATGATATAGATCAAGAAGGGTACCTCTTGACAATTAACCAGGCACATTTGACGGCCCCTCGAAAGTAGCCACTTGGAAACGCAAAAAACTGAAAACATAAGGAATACCGATTTCTGCAAATGGAAAGAAACTTGGAAAGTATGCAAACAAAACCCTCAGGATCTGAGACCTAGAAAAATTTAAGTAAATTTTGTCTATAATGCAGGAAAACCATTTTCCTGATGTGACCAATCATAGTATTCAAGATATAACCTTGCAAACAGGGCCTCTGACCAAACTGTGCAATTGATCTGCAGCAAATTATTAGAAATTGCAAATGGAATCGGATTGGGAAATTGGACAAACGGATTCGTCATAACTTAGAAATCATCAGGATAGCACATTTCCATTCCTAAAATATAGGGGAGCATTCAATTATCCATTCCATTCAACCGGGTGTGAAATTGTAAGACCTCAAAGTAGGTCATTCAGAAATCTGCATTTGACAGTTTGGCACACTGATAGAAACTGCAAATGGAATGGGCTTAGCAAACTGACCAAATGTATTTTTCATGACTTGAGGATGGAGATTCAAAAATTATTTGACCTCTGCAATGGAGTACAAAAGGAATTCTTTCAATTAGGTGATAAGGTCAAAATATATGGTCAATCAAACAGGGGTACTCAGAATTCTGATTAGTTACACAATGCCTGACAACAGTAAACTACCGACTTTGAGGGGTTTGAAAACTAGTCAAAACATATCAAAATGACTTGGGATTTGAAAAAAAGGTTCTTTAATATGCATACTAAACATCCCCAAAGTGGTGGGCCATGAAACTCAATAGGACACAAGATATTCAAAGGCAAACTAGGTCTGTTACAATAGATTGACACTTAGGCAGAAATGCAAATTTGACAAGTACTCAAAACAAAACATAACGAAATAACTCAAAACTTGAAATTAATGACCGGGGATGTCTTCAAATGCCTAAAAAAGAGTGATTAGCACCTTAAATGCATGGTAGACCTCAGGATTTCATCAGGGTAAATAGGCTCAAAATGCACTTTAAGAGGTCAAAATGCAAAATTTTAACATGGTACTTCAAAAACCCTTACTACTTTTTTCAGTCCCAACAAAGGGGAGGAACAAATCTGTTGAAGTCTGAAGAAAATAGGCTCAACTTAGCCTCTACTTGGTTTAAATTTCCTTTGAATAATGACTAGGCCACATTTACTTTTTTAATCTCATCCCCTACCTCTGTCACCACCTCAGGTAAATTTTATTTTAGGGGCTGCAAAAAGGCAAGCTTCTCGAATAGTTGCACCCTAGGAGACCAATTAACAAAACAAGGGTTTAATATAGAAAGGTACCCTGTTATCTCTATGTTTAGGGTGGGAAATTTATTATATGCATTGAGGATGACAACTGTCTTATCCTTCAATATATCAATTCTATGTTGCAAAATGCACCTAAATGCATTCAAGGCTATCTCATTCTTCTTTTCTCCCATGTCATCCTTTTCAACCACCTCTGATTTTTCTTTCTCCTCAATTTGAAAAGGCTTTTGTGAAGGTACATAAACCACTTCAGGCTTCTCTTGCAATTGCTTCATTAGCTCAACAATCACCTAATTTTGTTGGTGTATCTTGATGTGGCACATCTCCCGGTCTTTTACCAACGCACTGGTCTCTTCTATCAAAATGCTACAGTTATCAGACTGTTGCTTGGTCTTGTCTAAATTTAAGTGTTCCTAGTGTATCATAATCTGGGATATCTCTAGATCTACTATATTCTGCACCGACCAAACCATCTGATTACCCACCATATTCTCTTTGATATTTACCAACTGTGGTTTTTGATCTTTTGGGAAAAGGCTCCACGTGGAAAAGGCCTGAGACTTTGAGCTATACCAAAAACCCTTTATCATGTCCCCCATTTGCATCTCACTTGCCATTTTCAAATCTGGTTGCTTCCTTATATGATCAATGATGAAAGCTGAGGCCAAGTCCCAGCCCTCAGCAAGCAATATGTCACTGTTTAATACCATCTGCCTGGCCTCATCTGGTGAGATATCCTCACTATCAGGGCCATATTATTGTAAGGCTAATAGAGCCTCATTTGTGATTTTTTCCTCTCCATCAACTTTCAATTGAGCTCTTATTTCCTCCTTCTTATGCCACCTCAAAAAATCTTTAAATTCATCAGTCTTGATGAAACTATCATCACTTAAAAATTGTTGCTGATGTAGTAATCTTTCATCAATACATGACTTGAGAGGAAACTCAATATTTTCCTCTACATCTAGTTGTTTCTTCTTTCCTTGTCTGATCAATTTTCTCAGGTTATGGTCATATAACCTATTCCCAGGAATGAAGGCACTTACTTTATCCTTTTTCTTTTCCTGCCTAACAATTGAAGGCTGACCTATGTCAACTTTTTGCCTTTTGGCTGAAGGCTCTTCTACATCATCTGGCTGGAAGACCTCTATTAGGTCAATGATATGGCCCTCTTCTCCCTATAATTTTGGTTCCTCTGCAACATCTTATTGAGGCTGATCATATTGAGGTGGACGGGCATAGTCACCATCACTACCACTTTCATATTTTGACTTTGAATGTTTAGGCTCATGGGCTCCTTTCTTATCTAGAACATTATCAAGTTTCTCACAAAGCACATATAAATTATCAATCATGGATTTTATTCTATCAAAGTAGGGAAAATCAGGATAGAAGCCTCCAAAAGCCAACCCATTTCTTTTTATTTGTGTTTCTAGCTTCAGTAATTCCTGGATCCTCTCCCTTCTTGTCCTGATTTCATCTTCATCAAGAAGGTTTCTTGTTGCATCCTCTTCTATACATGTATAATGAACATTTTTATTAGGGATTGTGGGGGTTAAAAGCTTTCTGACTCCCACCATGAAACCCTCAGGATCAATATATCTATATGAGGTTGCCCCCATTCTGCAGCTCTCCAACCACTGGCTGACTGTGTTAATGGAACCTTTTCCAATAGTGAAATTAAAAATCTTGAATTGCGTAGGGGTTAAGGTCCCCTTCCCGTGCGGCACAAAATGCTCACTATCTTTCAATAAAAGCTGCCAAATGAATTCCATGGCAGCAACTCTTGATGGCACATGGTAGGGAAAGATATGAGGTAGATGTACACACCCATATACCCTGATCATGGTAAAGTTCTTTTCAAGGAAGAACTCTCCCCAATTATGATCTCCTTCCCATTTTTTTACATACTCACAAGGCCTCAATAGTTGCAGCACCTTGATTGGGAGTCTAGTCTTGCTGATGCCCATGCTCTGCATTATTGGATATACCATCCAATTCTCAAATGCACAGTAATCACAATCTTTGGATGTATAGTTCCAAATCCTAACCCAAAACTGAATGGGATTAGGCTTATCCTTAAAAATCCTTTGAGGATCAAAATTGTTCACATCCATGATCCCGAAGTTAAAATGTAAGAGCAGATGCATCAGGATGGAATAATGAAATAACCTAGGTTCTTTTTCCTTGGGATCCTTCATCTTCTTTTGTGTTGCTACAAAACCTTCATGCATCTAATGAATGATGTATTGTATGTTGTCATAGCTGGTGCTAGAATGCACATCTTGTAAGTCCAGCACCATCATTAAAATCCCAGCGTTAATCTTCTCAGGTCCTCCATCTCTCCCTAACACTCTACATAGGGCATAGGCGATATACTTAATATAAAAATGCAGGTCCTTGAAGAAATAGGGTGTTGTCCTAGGTATAGGAGTAATATGGTTTCTAACTTCCTTATGCATGTGTTTCTGCAATTATCCCCTAGAAATTCCAGGCTTTAACCTATATCTCTCTTCTTGTTTAGTAATATTGATTTTTGTGGACATAGTACTGTACAAGCCAAAGGCTTGCATAAATGAGTTTCTATTTAGGAAAAGCAGGGCAGTGCCATAATTTTTCTTAATTGTCCTAGACAAGACATCATAGTGACTAGCAAGACCTAAGAACAAGCCTACATCTATATAGATGTCAGGGACAATTAACCTAGCCAGACCACAGGTCTAAGGGTTTGACACTGGAATGGATTTATCAGAATTGTTATAAAAGTAGTTGAAAAGAGAAAAACTTGTTGATCCCAGAGTGTCAGCATCTCTGATCTCGCAGTAATCATCAGTTAACACATTTGCATTTGCCCTTTTGTTCTATGTAAAACCTGGCAGTAATTTGAGGAATTCATCAGAATAATTCCTTTTTCCTTTAGTATCATCATCTATCTCGTTGCTCCTCCCACTGGTAGAAGCCACACTAACTGCTCTACTCATGTTTTCTTTATGTCAATCCTCTTTTCTTTACCGATATTGAAGCAAATCTTCTCTCAGGACTCACTTCTCTTCTCTGTGCACTTTTCCCAGCAATTCAAAACTTGACAATCAATTGAGTAGTTTGTAACTTAACCAATTTCTTCTCTCAATTCAGAAAACCTAACACTTCTTCACTCTGTAACTCTGAATGCAAGATAAGTTAAAAATGAGCCTTCAATCAACTCCTTTATGGTAACTATTTCAAGTACAGGGCTCATCATTTGAAAAATCATCAATTCTGTCTTCAATTCAGCATGCTATGAAATTGATTGAAAACCTAGCCGTAGTTCATGAGTGTGATAGGAAATCAAATTCATATATGTGTATCTTCAAAAAAATCCTTATAAAATTCAAAAGAGATGACATGCCTCCTTGTGATTGGCTCTCCGTCAGACATCTCAACTAGCCTTTTTACACAGTAATCAATTTCCTAGATTGTCATTGGACACCAAATCATTCATTGTTGTCATGTCATCAACTGTCACCTTTTCTAAAATTTCATATTCAGCAACCACGTGAATGTGTATTACCTCCTTGTCACTGACCCAACTTCATAACCCTCAATCTTTTGGAGACCAAGTGACTATGTTATTTTCTTTTCCTAGCTAATCATAGTTTATTTATGGCGATCCCGCGACTGAAGGAATCAAAGTTCCTGGATGAAACACTTAACTCACAATTTATTTAGAGACTCCAGGACTAACGGTTACCTTTATCTTTTATAGTTATCTCCAAGTCGCTGAATGTTATTTTTCTTTATGAGACCCCATGACTAACCTTGGTCACCTAATCGCTGAGTATAAATGTTAGTTGACAAATCTTTAAGAGACAACGTGACAAGCATTTTGCTTTTAATTCTCATTTAGAGACTACGTGGCCAACCCTTATCTCCAAGTCATGAGTACCTTTTCCTTAAGGCTCTTTTAATCAGAGACTTTGTGACTACCGTTTGACCTGTTCATCTTTGCATCTGACGGCTCCGCTAAGTCACTGAATATTCCTTAATACCTTTATATTATTTGGAGACCATGTGACAATAAAGGACTTTATACTTAGTCTCCTAATCACCAAATGACCTTTTTCCTTTGGGAGATGACGTGACAAACCTCTTAATCCTTTCACCTTTGGACACGTGTCTCCTTCCACCGCTTGTCTCTGAATCACTGAATAAAAATTGACTTAGCATCCTAATCCAGCAACCACTCAACTACCTTATATTCCAAACTGTATGTGGTTAGTCATGAAGTCTTGACATCTTTCACTTAACTATCATTTCTTTTGGAGACTACATGACATGAACTTTATACTTATTACATAACTACAAGCCAATTTAGAGACCACGCGACTGAAGCAATCACCAAGTCTCATAAAAATTCACTAACTACTAGATCATTCACGTGACACCATGACTCATCTGTGGGCCCTTTTGCTAATTTCTGACATGTTTCTTTATTTGGAGACTTCGCGACTAAAGGGCTCCACCAAGTCTCACAAAACAAAAGGAATATTATATTTCTTTGAGAGACATCCCGACAGTATTTAATCGCCAAGTCTCGAAATAAAAAAGAATATGTTGTTAAGATCACGCGACTAGGCGATTATTGTAAAAAACACATGACTTAAGTTATTTCAAAAAGGTAACGCTAAAATAGAAACATTATGAACACTTTAGGGTTTTTCTCATTTTGGCCTAGAGCAGGACCTAGGGTTTCAAGGTTTTATATTTTCATGTGGATTTTGACCTGAAGACCCTAAAAATTTCAATAGGGATATTACAAGGAACTGAGAGACTTCTGGCTTTAGGAAAGAAAAGAGCGTGAGGATCACAAAATTTTGGCAAACAGAACAGAACCAGAAATATAACCAACATGGTAAATAGAAGTACTAGAAAGACACCTTTTGAGATGTTCATGGAATGCAAACAAGAGGTATATCATATTTGAGAGATATTGTTGGAGAAGAGAAAAGAAGTGTTGAAGTAGAGGAATTTGTTGAGTTTGTGAAGACCTTGCGTGAAGATGTAAAATAGAAGCTGGAGAAAAGTAATCATAAATACAAGGATAGTATAGATAGATCAAGAAGACATAAAACATTTGAAGTTGGTGATGCAATAATGGTTCATTTAAAGAAAGGAATATTTCTTATTAGAACATATGGTAAATTAAAGATGAAGAAATTTGGTCCTTGAAGAATACTGAGAAGATTTGACAATGGAAATGCTTATGAAGTTGAGTTACCTGATGACATAGATATATCACCTATATTCAATATTTCAGACTTGTATGAATATCATGAACCTGATGAAGAAGTGGCAAAACCAAATGATTATCCTAAGAAATAGATAGAGGAAATTGTAAAGATTTTGAAACAAAGAATTGGTAGAAGTACAAGAGGTAAGGAATACATGGAGTATCTGGTAAAATGAAATAAATGACTGATTGAGGACTCATCTTGGATTTCTCAATCTAAGTTGTATACATTTCAGGTTGGACCTGATACATGATTTAGGGAATCATTTCTTGTAACCCCAGGTGTCTAATGTGGGATCATCTTGGGCCCTTGGCAATATTTCTCAACCAAAAAAATGTTTCTTTTATTCTTTAGTCTATTTGGAGGCTTCTCAGAGAAGTAATTTGTTGCTCGGGTTCTATCGTTCGCTTATGCTTGTTCTGATTTGGTCTCTGTTGCTCAAGTTTCTATCACTTGGGCATGCTTGTTTCTGAGTTAATTTTCTTGTCTCTTGGGTTTGTCTTCTATTGCTTGGGTATGCTTGGCCCAAGTCATGTTTATGTTTCTCATGGTGTTCTTTTCCCACGTCACTCTATTTCTCGGTCATGCTTTGCGTGAGTTGTTTATTTTGGAGTTAGATTTGGTGGTCGAATTTAGCATTTAATTTCTATGGATTAATTATTATAGGGTCTCTCTTTGGGATCTATGTGGACCTAAATCTAGGTCTCACATATGGATTTGAGCACCAACCTATTTGGTGGAATCTTGTATATATTTTTTTATATGTTCTTAGTTTTAGATATTTGCTCTGGTAACATCAATGATTATATTATCTGGCCATGTTTCATCTGCAATGTCCATATCCTTGTTGGCTTTTGTGTTCAATGATTCTTCATTAACATCCTCATCAATAATAATAATATGTTTAGGGCTTTGTTTATCCTGATCATATTTGTTTTTTTGCTTGTTGGTAAGAGAAATTTGTGACTCAGGACTTAAATCCTTTTTAGGTATATCAAGTATCTTTCTCCATTCATACTCACTCTTCCTATCTAGTTAAAGTAGATGTCCTTGAAGTACTTGATAGGCTCTTAACTTTGGTCAGAACCTTTTGGAGTGTTCCTTAATCATCTCTTCAATTTCCTCCATTTTAGATTCAGGAGGCATGAAAGAAACTAGGTCTCTTTCCCTAATTTGTTTCTCATAATGTAATGCAAATGTCCATCTTGCCGATAATCTAAACTAAACTTCTTTCAGCATTTTATCTGCTAGTTGTATTAAAACATATTTGAATATACACATCATTTTGATAATTGCCTCTTCTATTTTATTTTGAGCCTCAGGATCCAATGTTAGCCATTTCTTAATCTTACGTTCATTTGTTGTACCCAGTTTAATAATAGAAGCACATACCTCATCAATAGTTTTAGGAATCTTACTCTTTTATTTTTGGATAGATTCATCTTACTAATTATCTTTGATATCTTCCTTGGTTAGGATTAATTTCCTTCTCCTCTTTGGTGCTTTGGTCTGTTTGGTTTGAGGTTTTCTTTTGTAGTTCCTTCCTTGACCTTTCTTGATCAATGAATGACTTGTGTCCTTTGTTGTCTAACTCTTGGTCCTAGTTGCAGCACTAGTCCTTGGCTTCTTTGTTGATGGTGGAGGTGGTGAATCGGACTCTATGGACTCTAAGTCACTCTCCTTCTCAAATTCACTGACGGGTGACTGACCCTCAGTTTCTTTAGTCTGTTATGTTTCCTCCTCATTCACCGACAGTTTTTCCTTCAAGGTCGTAACCATTTTATTTTTCTTTCTGTCAATATTTTTCACAACTAAGCCATTTTTAATCCTTTCTTTGGCTTCCTCATAATTTCCAAACTTGGGTTGTGATTTGTCCAATGGCCCATTTATTAATGCCTCAATAGCATTTGATGCTTGATCTATGTTCACGTCATAGTCAAGTGGAGCCAGCCATGTTGTCCTTGGGACAGCTGGCTTGATGTAGGTGTAGTCAGTGTCCACCATAAAACATATGTCAATCTTGAATTTTTCTACTAACTATTCTGGAATCCTTACTCTCTTTTTTATTCTTTCTTTGAATCCAGCAAAGTATTCACTCATGACTGATTCAAAATTGTCTCCTAGTGATTTGATGAACTCACTAATCTGTGTGGTCACTTGTCTAGTAGTGTCCCATTTGACATTTCCTAAGGATGGGAAGGATTATTGGAAATAGAAAAATATGCACATGATGAGTGAACCACACTTACATGAGTTAGACTTTGCAGTCCTTATTGTCTTCATGTTCTCATTCAATTATCTTAGAATAAGTTCTGACAGATCCAACTGCAGTCCCTTCTTGACAATCTTGTATGTTGTATCCACTGCTTTGGATGAAATACTTTTCATCTTGCTACCCTGAAAGAACTTGTATCCTAAAAAACATGCTCCAAATTTCATTTCATCATCTTTGATGATGGATACCTTTAATCCTCTTCCATCCCATGTTGCTCATGTATTCTTCTCAAAGTCAGCTTTAGGTGGGTACTTTAGTTCCTTTACCTTTTTGGTTATGGGATAATCGGTAATAGCATGTATAACATCCTTGGTTATCGGTTTTGGCTCATCCAACCATATCTTTTGGTCATGTATCCTACTCAGTACTAACCAAATCCATTTAGTTTTGAATTCCTTTAGGAATAGTAGGGAATGTATGAGTCCTTTTACTTCAATGTGTTTACACTCTTCCTTGATAGCACCATCATTGTTTTAAAGCTTCTTAAAATATTTCTGAACTTCCATGGTCTCCTACTTGTGCAATCTTGTTGTGTATATAAGCTTGCACGTCTTCAACGAGAAAAACCCTAGCTGCTATTTTGGAGAATACACCAGGATTTTTGGGTTGTGAAGCAACCTCGGGACATATCTTTTAATGAGGTTCTTCACAGGTGGAATTCTTGATTAGATTGACCTTATTCTTCTTATCATTCTTGATCTTGGAGGTTCTTGACGTAGTTGCCATCATTTCTAAAATTAGGGATTTTTCCTGTAAATGAAAGTAGAGTTCTCAGTTATCTCTGTTACTTACTTCAACCTCTGTAGCTATTAGGAATTTGTTTGGAGTGTAGGGAGTCAATTTTTTGATTCTCTACAATCGGGTAGCTTCATGCTCAAGTTTTTCTATGTTTCTTTGCTCTTGTCACTTGGTGAAAAGTGAAACCCTTCCATTTTCTATTTATAGACTTTGCCCTAAGTTGATTCATTAATTATCAACCACTTCTCAGTGTGTGAAGATGGAGTCATTGGGTGATACACAAATAACATTCTTGGTGAGAACAAGATGCTTTGAGGCAGCTGTCAACTTGTTACATTCACCCACAAATTTTGGTGTATGGCGAAGACAACATGTCAACTTTCATGATTATCGATGAATCTCAGTTTGTACTTAGCAACTTATCTTTATATGTTAAGAAATGATTCTTGGTAAGTATTGACAACTTAGCTCTATGTGTACACCAATTCATTTCGGTATGTATTGACCGATGGAATTGTTTTCATAGAATCATAACAAGTAATACCATAGTACATCTTTAATCATGTTGATTTGGTATTATAACTATGTATAATGGAACTGATGCAAAATATAACTTGGTATAATGGAGTTCCATACTTACTTTTTCCGCTTAGTTGGGGATGGCGATGTCACTAGATCCATTAGATAAGGTGTCACCAATTATATTGCTCGGTCTAGCTTCATCAGTGTTTGTAGCTTTCCTCCACTTTTTTTTCTCATCTTTCTGATGTCTTCAATAGTGTTTCCATTGGTAAAGGTGTTGGTCTCTATCATTCGGTCTTTGCAGTCTTTCTTTAGATGACCAACTTTATGACAGTGTAGACATATTATTCTAGGGTTAGTCTAGCTCATATACTTTCTTTTCCATTCTCTCATGCATTTTTCAGCTATGTGTCCAAATCTTCCACATGTTGTGCATTTTACCCATGTATTGTAATCCCAAACATATTGGTTACCGACTCTTTTCGGTTGATAAGAATTTTCTTGATCTTTAGGCTTCCATGCTTTCTTTTTCTTCTTCCTACATTCAAGAGATGTGTACCCATGTATTTTGCAAGTAGGACAGTATTTGTCTATGTAGGTTTCCTTCTTTGGTTTTTTTGCCTCAGATTTATAGCCATATAATTTATGTCCTTTCTTGTTACATTTATAACAAATTCCTATGAATGAAGGTGTGGATTTTGGAATACCTTTCATTTTTCTCCTACATACATTTGATGTGTGGGTTGGCCTTCCACAGTGATTGCATGTTAGCTTTCTTTGTCTTGGATTTGCATAGACATTCTTTGGATCATCTTGGTTTGGTGATTCTTCATTTTAAGTATACTCTAGTCTAGTATTATTGTTGACTCTTCTTTGTCCTTCTAGAAAATCATCCATCCTTTTATTGCTTTCTTAAGATCTCTTTATTATGTCATTATGTTGTTGTTGAATTCTCACTTCATGTTTCAGCTTTTCATTTTCTTCTCTTAGCTCACTGATAGCTTCTATTCTTTCAATGAGTTATGTATTCATTTTGTTTTCCTCTTGACTCATAAGAATAATCTGATTTGTGATCTCATGATGATGTTCTGTAAGTCTTTGTATTTTTGACTCTTTCTCTTGTAGATTTTTAGTAATCTTCCTTCTATCATCAATAGCTAGTGTTCTTTATTTCTCATCATGTCTAGCATTATTCATGACATCAATCATTCTTACCTTCTATGTCTCTTGACTAATTTGCAGAGATTTCACTTGTCTAGCTTCTCTATATTGTTCAAAGAAGATATGTATCTCTAACTTCTGATTCTCAATACTCTTGTCAAGCTTGTACTTCTCCATTGTATGATCTTTTTTCTTAAGTCTTTAAACTTTCCATATAAGAGATCTATCTCTAATACCAATTGTTGGAAATAATGGGGAGTATGTACTGAGAGGGGAGGGGTGAATCAGTACCTCTAAAACTTTTAGTTAATTAACCTTTAACCTTATGTAATCAAATCTTTGTTTTACTGATCATATCTTTTATTCTTTCTTTATGCATGTGATATCAATTCATAATATTAATTTTATGTAGACATTCATAGAAACATTCATGAAATAAATAATACATAACACAAGATATGGTAATGCAGAAACCCCTGTTAGAAGGTAAAAACTATGGTGGGGATGGCACCCACAAAAACTTCACTATCTGCAGATTGGAAGGGGTCGATTAAGGCTTACAATTTGATCACTTATGATGATCTACCCTGTTATGTGTATTATGTGAAGATTGGTTAAGGTCTACTCTATTAAGAGCTTTAGAAACACTATTTAGTGTGCACTTGGTTAAGAGATTTACAATAGGATTGTTAAATCCACCTTTCTTGAAAGGATTTCTTCTATTTGCTACACTTGTTAGAATGTAGACAAAAATACTCATTGACCTGAGTGTATGAAATATACAATTGTTGATTATAGATCCATTAAAGATTACATGTACAATGTATCACCTAATGTGATTGATTAATACCTTTGTTTCTCAGTAGCCTTGATTCTTGGTTCTTGATAAGCAAATTCATCTTTTGTTGTTCTACTTCTTGAAACTCTCAGTTTGATCCATAGATGTGCTCCTTGGCTACAATCATCCTCTCCTCCATCTCAAATTAATGATTACACTTCCATTTATACAATATATTTGACCTTTTTAGTTTCACGTATAACAAACTTAACTCTATGATCAAAGGTTTACAACTTGACCTTGATCTCCTAGTTTGCATGTTTTTCATCAATTAGACTGATTAAAACAATTAAAATTATATTTCTTGTCCCTCAAGAAATGGTTTTAAAAAAAAATCTAAACTCTAAATATAAATTATGACTATTTTATTTGACATGGAAGTCAGATCCACTTTTCTCGAGATATAACTAACTTTCGGTGTCTGATGCTTGGGTTGCTCTAAAAGTCTTTCGATGTTCCTTTGTTGAACTATCTATCGGGTTCCCTTGCTATGTTGGGTTCCTCTCTTTACTGCTCTTCAATTTATAATGTAAATTATTCATTGGGTTCCTCTGTATCATGTTCAAGTTGCACTTTTGGTTTACACTGTAAAACTTGTGTCGTCAAGTTTATCTATACTTAGCACTTTTGTCTGAACTGAAACCTGTGTTTTGGTGTAGTGTAACTGATGGTTCAAACAATTGTTTTCTCTTTTCATAATAATGTAAAAACTTATTTCATCAGTATACATTGAACAACCTAAGGAATTTGTTGATCCTGATCAGACACACATGGTATATAAGTTACACAAAGCTTTATATGGATTGAAACAAGCACCGAGAGCATGGTATGAAAGATTGCATTCTTATCTTATAAGCATTGGATTTATTAGAACAAGTGCCTATAGTAATTTATATTTAAAAGGAGGAAATGATGATAAGACACTTATTGCTGAAATATTTGTTGATGATATTATATTTGGAGGTAATGATAACTTATGCACTTCATTTGTTGATGAAATGAGGAAAGAATTTGAAATGTTGATTTTTGGTGAGATCAAAATTTTTCTAGGATTACAAATTTTACAACAGACTGTAGGTCTCTACATTACTCAATCAAAATACATCAAGGAAGTACTAAAGACATTCAAAATGGAAGAATCAAAACCATTTGAAACACCTATGGTGACAGGATGCAAACTGAAAAAAGAAGGCAAGACACCTAAGGTAAATCAGACCTTGTACAGATCTATGATTGGTAAATTGATGTATGTTGTTCATACAAGACTTGACATTGCACATACAGTTGGAATAGTTGTAAGATTTTTTGATAACCCCAAAGAATCACATATGACTATTGTAAAAATAATTTTTAGATATTTGAAGAATACTAAGGATTATGGACTATGGTATAAAAGAGAAGGAAAGTTTGAATTGAAAGTTTATACTGATGTTGATTGGGCTGGGAACATAGGTGATAGAAAAAGCACTACTGGTGGAGCATTCCTTATTGAAGAAAGACTAGTTACTTGGATAAGAAAGAAGCGAGGATGCATATCTTAGTCAACTATAGAAGCAGAGTATGTTTCTGCTTCTACAAATTGTTCTAACATAGCATGGATAAAACAACTTTTGAAAGCAATGAATGAGGAGATCATTGAACCAATGATGATTTATCGTGATAATACAAGTGCTATAAATATTTCTAAGAATATTGTGATGCATGCAAAGATAAAGCACATATATATATAATATCACTACTTAAGGGAACATGTACAACATAAACAAGTAATACTTGAATATGTACAATCAAAGAAAAACTTGCTGACATATTCACAAAACCCTTACCGAATGATACATTTGAGTACTTGAGAGGTAGACTAGGGGTTCTTCCCTTATCTATTGTTAACTAAACTGATTAGGAGGTTGCATCAACCTACATGAAATCAGAATATCAATCATGTTGATGCAAAGCTGAATTGAACTGACACAGACATATCCGTGCACTGAAAGGTACCTACTACACCAAAAATCAAAGATTTTTTTTTTTGGCTACTAAAGAGTTGCATATTTTCTTTTTGGCATTATTGTCAAACAGAGAGAGTTTATCAATGAAACATATATCCATCTAAGGGAGAGATTTTATTGATAGACTATCTACTCATTGAGGGAGTAGAGAGAAAGGGAGAGAAAATACATATCTAATCTAAAGAGAGATTCAAGAGTTGAAACGTCAAAACTGCAGGGAGAGTATGCATAGTGAGTATTTTGTTTTTACTGACACAACTTATATTCAAGCTAAGGAGAGATATAGAATTGTTGCAATTGTAGAACAAAAGTTTGGTATTTTTTTGTATGGAATTTTATATTGCATATTTCATATTATGTTTCCATCAATGCCAAAGGGAGAGATTGATAAACTATAAGTGATTATATGTTTGAAGTTATTTGTTGATATTCAACCGAGTTGCAGAAGTGATGATAAACATTATCAGTTAATGTATTTTCATTAATGTCAACTTATTTGAGAATTATTATGGTAAAAAACATTTTTTATGATTTGAAGATCTCAAACAAACAATGTTTATGTGGTCAGTAAATGAATAGTTCTATATATATTTAGAGATAGTAATAACTGAGTAAAACACAATGTATACTGAGTGCAGTGAAAACCAAGCTAGGGATCATCGACATGACATGATTAATACTAAGTTAGATAAATTAATTAAAATTGAGGCTGACTAGGATGTTGAGCTAGAAATTGATGATTTTGAGGTAAAATATAAAGTTTGTTATTTGATCAAATAGTTATTAAAATTCAATGAAGATCGCACGACAAAGATTGAAACATGTTTTTAAACACAACTATCAAGGAAGGATCAAGCAGGAAATCGATGATGTAGATTAACCAGCAAGATCTGAAGGATAAAAATTGAATGAGCTATGATGTCTATATAAGAGACAAGAGATTCATTTTAAATCACACCATACACCTGAAGCGCATACATGCAAATTTTATGCATGACTGATCAGACTGGTTAAAGACAAAACTAAGCATTTTCTGGAGACATAACTGAGCGACAGAGGAAAAAGGATTACCGAGTAGAACAAGTATGAAGTATGAGATGAACTGAAGAAGTATAAATTGATCATAGGTATTATGAACTTAGCATAGATTTGAATGTTTGCAAATCAGAGTTTTATTTGAATCAAATCACTAATGTATCAATTTAACCATTGTTACAGATAAATCTCTTAACCGAGTAGGACAGTAAAGTATTTATTATAAAATTTAGAGAATGTTGAGTATTTTATTATTGACCCCATAGTGAATGCATGGTCAAGAGAGAACTGTTAGTTTTAAATCCTCTAACAAGGTCACATTTAACAGTGTGCATTGTAGCCTTTAACAGGGTTGGCTCTTCACTGAGCTCACTTCAAAGAGTGAAAATATTTTGGGTTACCAGTCCTAGTTGGTTTTTCCCTTAGCAGGGTTTCTACGTTAAAAATCTATGTGTCAATGTGCATGAATGTTGTGGATTATTATTTTAATTTACACTTTACTTTATTGACCTAGATCGGTAATCACATTACTAATTTACTGATACTTGGTAAACAACTTAACAGTAAGTTTTGAAATTATAGAATACATTTTCATTGTGCTAAGTTTTATATTTAAATTTTTTTTGGTATACATCTGGATAAATTTTGGAATGTAGGATAATTTGTGAGACTGATTATAATTGATTCACCCCCTCCCCCCCCCCCCTNCCCCCCCCCCCCCCCCCCCCTCTCATTTATTCTAACATGATTATCTTGATCCCGTTATCTCAAAAAACATCAATCTATATCAGCAACTTTGTCCCAAGGCAAGTCAAAATCCATATCTTACATCACCAAGACTTTTGAGCTCAAGAGAAGTCAAAATATGTCCCTATAATTACCCTTGTCAAACATAATTTAGACTCTCCGAGAAAGGTTATCCTTTTTTTTTCTTTATATCACTTATTTTTAGTCAAAAAACATGGATAACACTATGTCTCATACCCTATGGAAGACCTTACACTGGGTTGAAGGCTAGAACTCAACACGATGAATCCTATGTTAACAAATTTCCCCCATGGGAAAAAGAGAAAGATGATAACCCATTTCCCCCATACAAATAAGAACAAGAACCCAACTACTATGATGGTAAAAAACCTCTTGTCTATTCAAAAAGTTTCTCCAAGTTGGCACACGAACAATGGAAAACTAATATCCTCATGCAACAAGTACAAGACCTGCAAAATTAGATAGATGATCTTCAAAGTCAAAGTCAACCAAAGTCTTACACTTTAGAGGAATTATATCCCTACCCTACTGACTATATGTCTTAGATAACATCACAAGTCAATGAACATCCTTTTATTTTCTCAAATCCACAACCGTTGATTTCCTAAATAAACACAATTGAAAATATGTCATCCTTGGGAGACCAATCTAAACCTTTCAAGAGTTTAATTCAAAAACTAGTTCATAGACATCATTCTATTGTTAAGAAATATGAAAATCATCTACCCATGTCTACCAAGGGTCCATTCCAAAACAAAAACATTGTTGACAAATCTATCTCCTATGAAGAAGTTGTCCCACAAGAAGCCTCCATGTTTCCCATTAGTCCTTCATCCCCTTGTAGGATTTAAAATGAAAGACATCTAAGATATATGTGATTGTAGAGGAAGAAAATTTGGTTTATTATTATTTGTTTATTGATTAGGTTTGAGATGCGTTGTATTTCCTTAACCTTTACATTTAATTGTAATTTATGTATTGTTGTGTGATTAAGCATAAAGGGGGAAGGAAGATAAGATGTTCCTCTTTTATCCCCAAATGCACAAATGAAAGATCCAAGTTGATTAACCCAAAAGAACGATCAAAGAACAAATGAATCAACCATTTGGAAATGAGAGCAAGGAAGAATATCTTAAATTCTATTTTATGATTAAGGAGATATGATATATTGCAGTAATTGAAAAGGATGAGAAGAAGTACCAACCTTAAAGAATTGTAGATCTGAAGAATGTTGTTTTCTAAGGTTTGTACTCTATTTCTGGAAAATCTAAAGTATGACCCGGAACAAAAACGCAAAGATGAACAAAACCCAAAAATATTTTTCTGATCACCACTAACCCAGTAATCTTGACCTTGACCTGTGCTACCTCGACAGAAAATTTGTTTTCAGATCTCGATAGTTCGCTGAAAAGGGTATCCAGATCTGAGTTCAAATCCATAGTCCTGAACCTGTATCTGCAAGAAAAAGAGATTTTTTTGTTGGGGGGAGGGGTTTGCCTTAGTCAAACCCTAATTTAGAAATTAACCTTGAAATTAATAATTGAAATAAGAATGCTAGCAAGTAGTAGAATTGAATCTAACAATGAAGCTATGGTATTCAATCGATATGTAATTGTAATTCAAATGTAGACAAATATGTAGATATGAAAACATGGACTTTAGAAACCATAAACCTCCATGATTTGTATGTTTGAAATCTACCTTGAAGAGAGGATAAATGAGTCTTGAGGATTCAAAAAGGATCTTGAAGGAAGATCACACCACCATGATGGCTAGATCTAGAGCTTGAATGATAAATCTTGAATGCTTGAACCAAATCCCTTCAAAGGATTGAAAGCTTGAATCCTTGATCTTCAATGGAGGACTTGAATACTTTAGAGGAAGACTTGAACACTGTGAAATCTTGAAAACATGTATAACAAATAGACGCTTGAAATTTTTCCTTGATGAATTCTTTCTTGATTGCTCAATAATGCCTAGGCTTGGATAGAGGACTTTTTTCTTCTTAGAGAAAATGAGAGGAGAAAAACCTCCTTTTATATGAAATTAGGGCACAATATTCTAAGGATACCGATATAGGAGAATTAAATTCACATTAAAGCATTTACCCCTAGGAGAGGACCTATATTAAATATAATTTAGGAATCATTGCTTTGGAACCTAAAACAGCCGACTCAGAAGTGGGAAAAATGAATTTTGGATGACCCCCGGCAGCCAACAGACTTCCATATTTGAAAGGGGGACCTAGGTCAAGGTCGAGGTCAACCCCAACCTAGGTCAATTTCAAGGTCAACCTTGACCAAGGGGGTTAGAACCCCTGGAAAATATGTCAGGTGGGATAGAAGGTGCCTAGAGAGGCCCAATCAGGGTCCTAAACAGGCATAGAAGTAGAGGATGATGCAAAAATGAGGGGACAGTATGATGGTGGTAAAAAACATCCCCTAAGGAGGTATAAACATTCTTATCATGGAAGTGCTTCCATTTTAATACAATACATTAAGCCCCCACTTTAGCGGAAGTATGGAATTTGAACATGCTTTCAGTAAAATTAGAAGAAAGACTCTGGTGGATCGCAATGAGGTAGAGCATCACTAGGTCAAGGACATGAGCCCATAGACCAAATATTATAACTCAACATACATGCATAAATATATGGAAGTAAAGATCAATCAATCATATGAAACATACATGACTACATAAGCAAGACAAGAACAACACTATAGATAACATAACTTCATGATCTAATCCTACTAGCATGAAAGAGAAAAACAGAGAAAAGAGATAGTGATTACATTGCCTAGTAAGATGTCCACCTTACTATATATCACCAAGGAGGGAGAGCCCAACAGGTTCACCCATAAACCATGCTTGTAATTGTAATGCATCTACTGATGGATTTTGAAAATATACATAGATCTACATTCTTGTATCACTATGAATATAAAATGCGTGTCTTTTCAGGATTTAGAAACTTATGTGTGTTGCCTTCCAAGGATTTAGCATATTGAAAAATTGAAAAGGGTGCATATCTCTCCAGGATTTAGCAACTTATGTGTGTTATCTTCCAAGGATTTAGCAAAAATAAAATTAAAAATGCGTGTCCCTTCAGGTTTAGCAACGTATGTGCATTACCTTCTAAGGATTTGGCATGCCGCAAAATGTAAATTAACATTAACTATAGTACAAGGGAGACCCTATATATTTCCCCCTCCTTATCATGACTACCTACTAGGTAGGATAAGGAAGAGAAAGAGGATACCTACTTCACAAGGTAAGGAGATATCCATCTTAACAATAATATACATTATATCCTTAGAAAAGAGTATTGGCCCTTACCTCTAAGAGCATAGATAATCGTGAAATGGATATGTCACTTATGGAAAAGGATCCTCAAAAAGGAAGAGATCTTATCATCAAGACCCCCACCATAGAGGAGTGTTTAGGATAAAATGTCATCTTCTAAAGAAAAGAGGGACCAAAGATTCAATCATCAAGCCCCCTGTAATCAAGAGGAAGAGGAATCTAGGAATGAAGGAGTCAAAATATAACCCAAAGCAAGAGCAAAAGTTTATAAAGAACATAATTTTCAAAATAAAGAAGAGGTGATGACCTAGGACAATCACCTCTTATATAAAAGGTATCCATAGTTAAAAACATACATCTTTATACAGAAATAATGTTATATGATAAACAAATGCCACTAAGTTAAGGAAAGTAAATCCTTAGATAGAGAAAGAAGGAAAATAATACCTTTCCCCCCAGTGATGAAAGCAATGGATATATCAAATTATATCAAGAGATATTGTAACAAAGAGATATCTTTTCAAAACAAATGCCCTAGAAAAGATATCATAAAAAAATTTACAAGGACAGAATATAGAAAGAATAACCAATTAAATTCAAAACAAAATATATGCTAAGAGAAAAATGGATCCTATAAAACTGGAATGAAATACCTCTTGCCCTCTAGTTAAGAGACACGAGGAAAAGAATATGATCTAACTTATAGAAGAGCAAGGGGAATGCCCGATATCAAAATTATGAAGAAATTGTAATACTACATGGGAATGAGATATAATTCCCAATGCATCCCTTTCTCGAACATATAATTTGAAATGCAAACAATCAGCAAGTAAGTGTTTATTACTATAATGAAAGGGACATTTGTATTTAGAGAGAGAATTTTTTGGAATAGGTTTGAAGATTTCTTTCTTGGAATTCATTAACTGGACATACACTTTCTTAACCACATCTTGAGGAGTATCATGGTGATCTAAAGAAGGTGTTGGGAGAAGAACATGAAGAGGAGGATGAAGGTTAAGGTCAAACACCCTAGTTGGAGGAGGTGGAAAACCTATACCATACATATCTTGTTTAGGATATGAATGAATCATATTTTTAATGCCTTTCTCATTGATACCAAGCCCTAAACCTGTATAGCCTTTTTTATCCACCATAGTATATCCGGTAGTGTACCTATCTTTCAAAGCTTTGATAGGAGGAGATTGATTATGGTGATCATGTGAAAATGTTGTGTATGGTGGAATGATAGGATTAAAAGAGGTTTCCTTGTTTTTCCCTTTAATAACATCATGGACATCATTGTCATGAATCCTAGCTTGAGCCCCATCATAAGTGTGGGAAGAATTAGGGATTGAAGGTGGAAAAATAGAAATAGGAATATTTGGAATTGCATTAGGATTGATAGGATTAGAGTTAGGAAGATTAGGAGATATATTAGGCATGATAGGAGTAGGAAGATTAGGAGGTGAGGTATCATCTACCCAATTCTTCACATAATCCAAAAGAGTAATAAGTCCACTACACAAATCCTTAATGAAAGTTTTGAAAGTAGGAAGACTAGTATTAGTTAATCTCAAAATAGCATAAGCAAGTGAAACATGAAGATTAACAAACATGATGAAATGTATGATACTCTCATAGACATCATAAGTACTATAAAGAGAAGCTAAAAGAAGCATAATAAGAAAAATAGCCATACACCAAAAGATCTTCATAATGAATGAAATGAAAGAAGTGTTTTTGTATTTTTATGAATATATTTTTATTTTTTTGTATTTTAAAATGCAAGAGAATAAAAGAAAATTTAATATGCATGCAAGAGATAATGTGAGAGGCAAAGCATCTAACACCAACAAGAAATATTTGTCTATCGTAGGTTCACCAAAATGTAGGATTTAAAATGAAAGACATCTTAGATATATGTGATTGTAGAGGAAGAAAAATTGGTTTATTATTATTTGTTTATTGATTAGGTTTGAGATGTGTTGTATTTCCTTAACCTTTACATTTAATTGTAATTTATGTATTGTTGTGTGATTAATCATAAAGGGGAAGGAAGATAAGATGTTCCTCTTTTATCCCCAAATGCACAAATGAAAGATCCAAGTTGATTAACCCAAAAGAAGGATCAATGCACAAATGAATCAACCATTTGGAAATGAGAGCAAGGAAGAA
>MU227513.1:5039830-5081780 GCA_018584345.1 Thuja plicata
TCCTCTTTTATCCCCAAATGCACAAATGAAAGATCCAAGTTGATTAACCCAAAAGAAGGATCAATGCACAAATGAATCAACCATTTGGAAATGAGAGCAAGGAAGAAGATCTTAAATTCTATTTTATTATTAAGGAGGTATGATATATTACATTAATTGAAAAGGATGAGAAGAAGTACCAACCTTAAAGAATTTTAGATCTAAAGAATATTGTTTTCTATGGTCTGTACTCTATTTCTGGAAAATCTAAAGTATGTCCCGTAATAGAAACGGAGAGACGAACAAAACCCAGAAATATTTTTCCAATCTGACACAATCCTGTGAAAAAGGTTGACCTTGACCCAAAAATTTCACTGTTGACCCAATAATCTTGACCCTGACCTATGCTACCTCGACAAAAAAACTATTTTCAAATACCGATAGTTCACTAAAAAGGGTATCTAGATCTGAGTTCAAATCCACAGTCCCAAACCTGTATCTACAAGAAAAATAGATTTTTTTTTTGGGGCGGAAGGGTTTTCCTTAGTCAAACCCCGATTTAGGAAATAACCTTAAAATTAATAATTGAAATAAGAATGATAGATAGTAGTAGAATTGAATCTACCAATGAAGCTATGGTATTCAATAGATATGTAATCGTAATTCAAATATAGACAAATATGTAGATATGAAAACATGGACTTTAGAAACCATAAACCTCCATGATTTGTATGTTTGAAATCCACCTTGAAGAGAGGATGAATGATTCTTGAGGATGCACAAAGGATCTTGAAGGAAGATCACACCACCATGATGGCTAGATGTAGAGCTTGAATGATAAATCTTGAATTCTTGAACCAAATCCCTTCAAAGGCTTGAAAGCTTGAATCATTGATCTTCAATGGAGGACTTGAATGCTTTAGAGGAAGACTTGAACACCTTGAGAGATTGAAAACATGTAGAACAAATAGATTCTTGAACTTTTTCCCTGATGACTTCTTGCTTGAACTCTCAATAATGCTTAGGCTTAGATAGAGGACTTTTTTCTTCTTAGAGAAAATGAGAGGAGAAAAACCTCCTTTTATATGAAATTAGGGCACAATCTTCTAAGGAGGCCAACATAGGAGAATTAAATTCACATTAAAGCCTTTACCCCTAGGAGAGGGGCTATATTAAACATAATTTAGGAATTATCACTTTGGAACCCGAAACAACCGACCCAAAAATGGGAAAAATGAATTTCGGATGACCCTCAGCAGACGACAGACTTCAGATTTGAAAGGGGGACCTAGGTCAAGGTTGAGGTCAACCCTGACCTTGTTCAAGGTCAAGGTCAACCTTGACCCAGGGGGTCAAAACCCCTGGAAAATGTGTCAGGTGGGATAGAAGGTGCCAGGAGAGGCCCAATCGAAGTCCTAAATAGGCACAAAAGTAGAGGATGATGTAGAAATGAGGGGACAATATGATGGTGGTCAAAAACATCCCCTAAGGAGGGATAAACATTCTTATCATGGAAGTGCTTCCATTCTAAGATGATATACCCGTAAATAATCATAAGAGAAATATTTTCCATTCCTATCAAGTGATATATCCAGTGATGAGACCTCCCAAGGGCTAACCACAATAGATTTCAATGTTAATTCCTTTTATGACTTAGCTATCCTAGAAACAATGCCACCATATGCTCCATTCCTAAACGAACCTACTCTAGAAACTCCCATTCAAAATCCTTCTCCCTCATGTAAAAACATTGAACCCTTCTAAGAATCCCCCATACATATTCCAATTGATACCCTATGTCAAGAGGATGATGCAAAGCATGAACAAAATATCAAGATCCCAAGAATGACCAAACCTGTGTAGTTTTTGACCAAGATCTTATACTTCTAGAAACTCATGAAGATTCCAGTATCCTTGTCCATCATATCCAAGCTAATCCTCTTCCATCCCAAGAACAAAGTTTCATTCCAAGTCTTATTGACCTTCCACTTCCTATGCCTAAGCAAGATCATGACATCCTAACCATTCTCCCAAATGATTCTATCCAATGTCATGAGAAATTCACCCTTAAAATTGATTCAAATGATCCCCTTCCAAGTCTTATGGACCTTCAACTTCCTATTCCTAAGAAAGATCATGAAATCCTACCCATTCTCCCAAATGATTCTACCAATTTCATGAGAAATTCACCCTTAAAATTGAGTCAAAAGTTCACCTTCCAAGTCTTATGGACCTTCGATTTATTAGTCCTAAGCAAGATCATGACATCCTTCCCATTCTTTTGAATGGATTCCATTCACATTCAAGAGAAAATTACCCCTAAAATGGAATTGTATGGTCCTCTTCCAAGTCAAGATCAAAGTATCCCTTCACCTTCATCTCAACCACAAAATCCCATAATCCCTCCAAATCCTCCTCATGATCCTACAATTCCTTCATCTCAATGTCCTAATCCTCCATCTTCTCCATAATATCATATCCTACCAAATGATCATATCATTTCTCCTATTCCATCATAAGATCCTATTATTCCTCCTGATCCCCCTCATGATCCCAACACATTTATGCAAGTTGTTCATGAACCCCATTCATTTCAAATGGATTTGTCTACTTCCATCTAGTCTTGTCCACTTCATGATCCTAATTTTTCTTCCATATCATATCCACTTCAAAATGGACTTGCATCTTGTAGAAAGTATCCTACTGATCAAAGAAAGCATCATCAATTCAAAGTGTTAGACCTCCATGAACAAAGTACATTAAATCCTTTTCATATCAAAGAAAATTTTTATGGTCGTGTCCTCCATAACAATACTCATTCTCAATATTCTGGTACCTCTTCAAAATCCAAATGTAAATGTATACCTTCCCCTTCACCCTTTCCATCCATCTTAGGTCTATATATTCCTCCATCCACTAGTCCACAATCCACTTCTCCTTTCCTAAATCAAGGTCAGAAAAGGCACACATCTTGGAAAACCTTCCTCCCATCCAAAAAGTCTCCATACCATTATTATCCATCCATGAATCACATTCCCCTTTAAATAAATTTGGATGCCAAACCTAAGTTCCATAAGTCAATAAATCCACATGCAGTCAAGGATAAACATGTCCATTCTAATCGACATGTAAAAACAAAGAAAACTATGATCCAAAAGGAAAAAGAAATGTCCAAAAGGCCACAAAATCCACTTGAGAAAAAACAAAATTCAAAAGCAATATGGGTTCCTAAATATCTTGTAGAAACAATGCATTCTAAGGGCCCACAAAAGAATAAAAAATCAAAATCCATGTGGATTCCTAAGAAGCTTCTTGAAGCACAGTATCCCAAAGAAAAATCCAACTTGGCATCCAAAATAGCTATCCATCCATTTAAAAGTCTCAAACCTTTGAAATCCATTTTGGTTCCTTATGTTCCAAAATTCATAACCATTCCTCCATCAAATCCAAAATCTCCTTTTCTTCCATCAAATCCAAAATCACTTTTTCCTCCATCACTCCATCACCCCTCAAGGTTTGTGCCAATGGTGCTCTTTCCAACATATCCATCCACTTAAAATTAATTCTTCTCGCAATCCCTCCATTATCCAACACATATATTCCAGTCTTCCATCCATCCTCTTGTCCAATCCTACGCATAAACCATTACCCTATCCCACTTCATCCATTTTATCCCCCTTTTCCATCACCCTATCAATATCTATGAGCATACCTTCAATATCCATGATCTATTGAAACACATATTACAAGGTTGCAATCTAAATAGAAAGATGCTTAAGTCCTTCCTACATGTCCTGTCATGAGTCTATTATCTTCCAAAAAAAAATTCGAAAAGGAAGAAGAAAGAAAGAGAAAAATATTCATCCACTAGTGAAAACCTAAAAAATAGGCATCATGTGTAATCTATGAACTTATTTCATTCCATACTTGGGGGCATGTTCCATCCATATTTTCCTATCATATCATATCCCTTTTATTTCCTCCATTAACCTATATCCCTCATATCCCTTATCTTATCAGCATCCATATTTCTTTTTCGCCAGCTTTGATCATAACAAGGCTAGGGATCTTCCTAGAAGCATCACATGTCCTATATGCTTCATGTCGTCCAGATCCCTATGGTCCATATTTCATATCTTTTCATAGTCTTGAATCTGATCTTGCTTTCCCTATCCATGTCATACCATTATCCTATCAAATCCCTCTCTTGGTATTGATAGAAAATACATATAAAAAAATGCAAAACCTATTTTTAGCATCCTCTTGACATGTCCACTCTTTTAAACCATATGTCAATCAATGCAAACACTGTTGATGCCAGAGTGTACTAACCAAAGTCAAAAATTATGTATAGACCATGATCCTCAAGACCCATAACAATAATAGACTAAGTCTCCTAATCAATCACACTACACTGATGTCAATTTAATGTCATGTCAAGCTGAGGGGAATATCTTAGAATTTGACTAATTGAGAGAAGGTTGAGCTCTATTCCTGGAACATAGTACTGTAATCACCTAAAATTGGTCTAGTATAATCAAAAGGCCTAAATCTCAATAAATTGCCCTAAATGCTAATCAAAAGATCAAATCCTAATCATGATCAAATAAAACTAATCCTAAACATAATTGTATCGTTAAATCAATCAATTTAATTAAATAATTCATCAAACACCAATGATCATTCTTCGAGGATCATTTATTAATTAATTATCCTAAGAAATTTAATCAAATCCACACTAAAAAATCCCATGGCTAAGGAAATTAATTATTTTTATTTAATTAATTGTCCTATTATCCACTCAACTCACAAAAGGACAAACAAGTTGATTTAAACCAATGAGCTTCAATCACGTGGATAACTCAAGGTCCTAATCTCAACCACTCATTGTTGATCAATCTCAACCATGGAATTTTTTGGTTGTATTTACAGTTTTGAAGCTTGCTAGTAAAATTTTGAAGTTCTCAGTCGTATTCATGCATAAATGTTGAAAATGAAGTCTAATGTTGTCAAAATCCCTCTGCAAATAATGATCTTCAAGCCAAAAATCAAAAAAGAATGTAAAATCCTAAGTCCTAGGTTAAATTTTCATGCATATCCAAGAAAAGCCCTAGTTCTTCAAAATCCTTTCTATTTTGCAGCTACTTTTTCAGAAAAGCCAAATCACTTAAGTCATGTGTCTATTTTATATTTAACATGTAAGTCGCGATGTCTCGTTATAGCTTGGGAATATTCTATTTATTTTCAAGACTTAGAAAATTCCTTTAGTCATTTTGTCTCTATAAGAAAAGAATATGCTTTCAGTGCTTATGATATTTCATGTGAGCCATAGATAAAGATCATTATCCTGTGGTTGGCAGAGAGTCTCTTTGAAAAATTGGAGTTAGATGAATCCTTTGGCGACTTTGATTTTACTTAGTCGTGTTGTCTCAAAAGCTAATCAGAGTTACAAGATGAGTTAAAGATGGTTTGAAATTTCACGCAGTAGTGTAATCATGAAGAGAAATGTTAGTTAAGTCAAAAGATGTGAGATTAAGCCATAGCCGTTAATCTGAAATGTAATCTTGTGGTGGTCACAAAGTCTTGAAGAAAGCTCTTGAGTTGAGAAATCTATCAATGTCTTAAAATTTACACAATCACGGTATCTCACAAATAAACCAAGGTCAAGAGGTTGGTTAAAATCCTTCAGTCATTTAGTCTCTTTTTAAAACAATGGTTAAGTTAAAATTTGGGAGACTAAGCGACTACCGTCAGATGAAAGATAGAGCCTATGGCCAGCGTGAAGTCATGAGAAAAGGTTTCAGATGGATAAAAGATAAAGAGATATCCTGACTACCATTGGATTAGAAAAGGATCTAATGGTTGGTGTTAAATCACAAAGGGAACAATGAGTCAGAGATTTCTTAAAGTGACAGCGAGATTCAATGAGTTGTGAAGTCGTAAAAAGGACTATGGTTGAAGAAGAGTTCAGTAAATTTTAAGTCAGTTTGCAGTGAGAAAATCTAAGCCGTAAAAGAGAGAAGATCTAATGGATTGCATGAAGTCACTTTTGAAGGTCAAATAGTCAAATAAAGGTTCAGTGACTCAGCGATGGTGATCTAGATTGGGACACGTGGCTAAATCTTTCAAAGACCTGAGTTAGTCAAGAAGTCTCAAAGAAAACTAGAGGTTAATAAATTCCTTCCATGACATGGAGATACCTTAAGTCACAAAGTCTCTAAATAAACTATAGTTAAGTGACAAGAAAAGGAGATTACCCATGAGCCGTTAGATTAAAAGAAGATCCACGGTAGTCGTAAAGTCTCAGATAAGAAAGAGAAATTTAAAAAAGTAAACAAGATTATGCGTGGGTCATTTGATTAAGAGAAGATCTTTTGATAGTCATTTAATCTTGAAAGAAACTCAGAGTCAATGAAATATTAAAGAGACAAGGATATTACACAGTCGCGTAGTCTCTGAAAGAAACCCAAGGTTTAAGATGAGTTATTAAAAACCTTAGTCACAGAGTCTCAAAAAGAATGTGAGTTAAGAAATTTCACTTAGTAATTAAGAGATAACCATTGATCAGAAAGATGATCATGTGGTGATCGTTAAGTCTCAGTAAAGAACCAGAGTTAAGGATATCTCTCTGTGAAAAAGAGATTATACAGTCGCGCAATCACTGAAGGGAACTAGAGTGAGATAAAGGTAAGATCTGAGGTTTTTTCTCACGCCATGTTGTAAATTTTATAGCCAATCAGAGTGCAAAGATTATGACAGCGTGTTTAAAGAGTTGCTGAGTTGTGATAAATAAGCCAATCAAATTAGATCTTGGTTTTTTTTGGAATAAAATAAGGTTTTAATAAGAAAAGAAATCATTCAAAATTGATCACTTGTCAGTTTGAAATGTCATGGCTAGGAGCATGAATTGATGTCGCAGCACATAGAAGTAAAGACATAAATGACTAAATTGCAAATTCATGATTTTTTAAGAGATTGGTGCATTAATTTCTCTGGATAAATAAGCATTACCGTTATTCATTTTATCTTACCAGTTTCCAAGTTTTTAGAGCTCATAATTTGCATAAGTGATTAGCATTTTCAGAAGAATAGAGTTATCAAGATTTGTAAAGTGAACAAAGAAGTTTTCAATTTAGACTTCAAAGAGTGATTATCAATGCTGAAGGGTTGAGTTGTAGAGTTATTTGTAGTTGGAAGTGAGGGTTTTGAATAGATTTGTTTCAATATCAGTGAAGAAAGAGTAGCTGATTAGTTGCAATCTATACCAGATAACATGAGCAGAGCAGTGTCATTTCTACCAGTGGGAAAAGAGGGGATGATGATGACCTCAAAGGAAAGAGGAATTATTCATAAGAGTTCATTCAACTACTCCCATGCTCCAATCAAGGAAAAAAAGGTAAACGATGAATACCTAGGTGATAATTATGCATATGTTAGAGATGCTAAGACACCAGATTGTTCTGGTTATCATTTGTTCAACTATTTTCATAAGAATAGTGAGGGTCCTATGCCTATATCAAACCCTTGGATGAGTGGATTGGATAAATTAGTGATCCCTGATGTATTTGTGGATGTTGATTTGATATTAGAGTTAGCCAGTAGATATGACACCGTTTCAAGAACCATCAAGAAAGATGATGGCACTATTTTAGTAACCCTAGATAGAGTGTCCTTTATGAAATCTTTTGACATATATAACCCTTGTTCAATAGAGATAAATTTGAAATCCCTAGCTACTAGATATACCAAAGAGGTCGGTACTATTAGCTAAGTTGGTCCAGGCCCATATGCCCAAGGGAACTAGGAATTACATTGCCCCTATCCCTAGTAATAATGGCCCATACTTTTATAAAGACCTATAATTTTACATGAAATACATCTCATATGCCCTATGCAGAGTCTTAGGTTTAGATAGTGGAAGAGAGAGAGTATCTTCAGACATGATGTTAATTCTAGATCTACAAAGTCCTTATGTGAGTACTAATTATGATTACATCTAGTATGTAATTGATAAGATGCACCAAAAATTTGTTGACATCTAGAGCAAGGTAGGAAGCCCTAAGCTCCTACAATATTCATTCCTCATGCATCTAATTATGTTCTACAACTTCAACATCATGGACCAGTCAAATTTGCAACTCATAAGGTTTTATCATGGACAGATTAACCATGTACAACTTTGGTTAAGGGTATGGAATTACAGTTGTAGGGAAAATGAATTTTATGCATTTGAGAATTGGGTAGTCTACCCCTTGTTGAACAACTTAGGATTGAATATGACCAGGCTTCCAGTAAAGGTGTTACAACTATTGAGACCCTACAAATTTGTATACAAGTGGAATGGATACCATAAGTGGGTGACTTTTACTATCACCATAATTTCACATTAATCAGATTATATGGATGTTCTCAACCACCACACATCTTGCCTTACAGAGTGCCACCCATAATTGCAATCATGGAGTTCCTATGGCAACTCATGTTGATGAATAGGGAGAATTTGGATTCACACAGGATAGGAAACTTTACACCAAGGCAATTCATTGCCTCTAATTTCACAATTGGCAAGAGAGAATATGATCCTGTGAATTGATGGTTAAGACACTACAGGATGAATGTTTCCCTGTATAGATATATGGATACATATGGATTTATAAAGAGTGCTAAGAAGTTTTTGACTCCCACTATCCCAATTACAAAAGAGCATCAACCTTGTGAGGAAGAGGACCTAGTCAGAAATATCCTTGAAGAGGATGAAATCTCATTAAGGTTAAAAAAATACCAAGATTTGATGGATTTGGAGCAGCAGCTAAAGAAGAAAGGGATCCCATTTGGTGGATATTTCCTAGGTATGCCCTATTTGCAAAGATTAGATAAAATGATTGAGTCACATGGCATACTCAGTAATCAGATTAAAGAAAAAATTGAAGATAAGGACAGAGGTCCAAATAAGAAATCATCATCAGAGTGCATCAGCAGTTACTCCATACATAGCCCACCACCACAGGATCAGCCACCTCATAATGAGGAAAATATAATTGACTTGACATAAGGACATGAGGCCGAGGTAGATGTAGAGCCTCCACATAAGAAACAAAGAGTGGAAGCAGGGGAGCCTTCTGTTGCAAAAACACAGAAGAAGAAAAATGATAAAGTTAGTGCCCTATTCATAGGGACTATTGCCTATGACCACCAACTAAGAAAGGTCATTAGAGAGGGAAATAAAAAGAGGGAGCACACTGATGATAATTTTGAGATGGCCCTCATATTATTCCAAGATGAAAGGGATTTGTAGCAAGAGGAGTTATTAAAAGATGATGAATTCATAAAGACTAAGGAATTAAAAGACTTCCTCATATAGACTAAACAAGAGCAAGTTGGGGCACAATTGAAATCACATGGAGGAGAAGCCATAACAAGTGAATCTTTATAGGACCTCCAAGCATATAACCCAGAGTCTGAGAACATGAATCCTGATGAGGCCAGATAAATAGTGAAATCAAGTGGTATGCTCTTAGTGGAAGGATGGGACTTGGCCTCAACCTTCATTATAGATCAAATCAGAAGGAAATCAGATATCAAGATCTCTATAGAGACACAAATAGGAGAGATGATCAAAGGGTGTGGTTATAATTCCAAATCTCAAACCCTGGCAATGTGGTCTTTGGCTCCTAAAAATCAGAAGCCCTCACTGATCAATGTCCAAGAAAAGATGGAGGGAGATAAGATAATATGGTCTGTCCACAACACAGGACACCTAGATATTTCTCAGGCCTTGACCCATTTTTCTCAACTGAATGAGGCAAAGGCAGTACAGATGTCCAATAGATACCAAAAATTATTTGATGAAACAAGTATTATTGCCAAGGACAGAGAACTAGGTCTAATTAAGATCAATGCCATGGAAAAAATAATTGCATATTTGACCAATAAATTGCAAGAGATGCTTGAAGTTGTTCCTGCTTTACCTAAGCAGGGTATAGATGTTGAAGTCTAGATCAAGGATATAGGGTATGCTACATTAGAAACAGAACAGGTAATTAAGGAGCATAATGAAGTTTCTTTGCGAGCCCTAATTCAAATTTTACAGCATAGGGTAAAAATATTAAAAGATAAAGTTGATGTAATATATGGTCCCTATTGCAAATCACCTGGCCTACAAATTGAGGTAATAGGTTTTGTGTTAATTTTGAACCCCTACTTTGGAGCATGGTCAGTTAGGACTAGGTTATTTGAGAGGTTAGCATCATTGCAGCCACTAAGAGTAGACTTTCTAGAGATTTTCACCCAAGTTGGAGATGAAATAGAATAGATTGGGGTAACCTTGTCCTTTTTCAAAGGCAAGGCAAATCAAATAGAGATTAGATTTAATATGTTTAGGCCTGACTATAATAAATTTGTGCCTTCAATCAGGTCAAAGGATGATCAGATCAAGCCATTAGAAGTATGGAGAACTGAGTTTGACACTTTACTACCTAATAAAGAGGTATATATTTCTAAAAATGGTGAATTAGATATGGAGAGATACAATAAGATTTTAGATGAGGCATTTAAGGCCAAAATAGATTTCAATAAGTTTATAATATATGTCAAGATTATAATAGATGCTAGATGGGAGAGAAAAAAGGCACAACTTGAAAGCATTCAAAGCTTTAATTGGCCTACAGAGGATGATTTCATAGCATGGGATGTTCTTACAAATCCCAAGAAAAAGAAGCCTGCCACTGTTGACCTTGACATCATTAATGAAGAGTAGAAGGATACCTAGCACCTAATCTTTGAGAATAGGGAGGTTAGTCATCTGAAAGATAAGTGTATGTTAGCCTATAATGGTGGTCACTTAATCTCTCTACAACTATTGGAGGATACCCAAAACATATTCAGACAAAGGTGCCAGCTAACAGAAGATTTCAGAGATTTGATTTGGATGTATTCCTATTTTTTCCTTCCACCGCTTTGTCTCTTCTTTTCTTTTGTCATCTTCTAAATTTTTAGGGTTAGGTCTTAAACCATCTTAATCTTGTTGCATCCTTAATTTTGAAGGATTCCAAGATGGTTTAGATTATATATAGAGCATTGGTATCATTTTGTAAGATAGATTGATATATGATGAAGAAATGAGAATTGCAAGCCAAACTACTTTATTGTCTGAGTTTTTGTGCATATTATCTTTTGAAACATTACCTCTTCTCTCCAAGTTGAAGAGATGGATTTTACTAGTTGCTTCTCAATTAACCAAACTTTATCTCCTCTCCAAGTTGAAGAGGTGTAGTTTACTAGTTTCTCCTCAGTTAACTAAAACATCACCTCTTCTCTCCTAGTTGAAGAGGTGGAGTTTATTGATTACTTCTCTAGTTCCTATTGATCTGAACCATTCATTCTCTAATCTTTGGGATCAATCTCAACCATCCAAATCATTTTCATAGTTTATATAATCAACCCTTCATAACCATTTGAAGGATCCAGTATTTCAAGCTTTCGTGTGCCCTTACTCTACAGGATTATTGCTAAAGACATTCCAAGCATTCCTGTGATCACACATTTAATATCATATTCTCGACGCTCCCAAATCATAGATGTTGCCGATACCAATACTGAGCACCACACACATAGTGTTTCACAAGGAGTAGAGAGAGATAATAGAAGATTTGAGCTTTGTTGGTTTGCATTCATTTGTAGTCCTCCTTGATTTCTTGTCATTTTATTGTTCGTAGTTTTATTCTTAGTAGTAATTGATTGATTTCCCACATTGCAAATCGGTGCTACCAACCTCTCATTGATTTGAGCTTGGAATAGGACTGAGCCCATGACAGAATGTATGACAATGACTTGGTTTCGGCAATCATTCTTTTTTCTTTTCCAAACTAATCTATCACTAACTTTCTTCTAACTAACACAAGCATGTACTTAGATACATTGTGCGTTTTAGGTTTGCATTAATTTATTTCATAAGAAAAATCTAAAAAATATGCATATTAGATCATATAATCAATGCATCCATCATCAATAATATCATAACTAACATAGGAATGCATTCATCATCATCGTATAATGATTCAACATTATCAACAAATTAATGCTCATCTGATGCATTTTGTATGCTTAATTTGTTGATGGGGCATATAGTCCACCTACTATCACTAGGGCAAGCTGGGGAAAGATCAAATCTGAAAATTCTTTGACACAACGTGATGAATCACATTGTATCAAAGAGGGGCAAATGTAGACACCAAAAATGGACACACTTGCAACCTTACATTTAATTACTATTTTTCTCTATTAATTAATAGTTTTTTAATCATTAGTTAATCATCTATTTCTTCTAAATCTAATCATTTAATCATTTCTCCTAAATTAATTAAATAATTAATTTTATTTAAATTAATAAACCTTAATTAATTAATCTTTATTAACTAATTAAATTCAATTTCATAAAATTTACATCCAAATATTTAGACTAATTAATTTATCTTCTAATTAATTTAATTTCATTAAATTAATTTAATTTCACTCCAAATTCTATACTAAATCAAAATAGAATTTAAATATCTCATTTATGAGTATTTTAATTTCTAAAATCAAATAAATAATCAAACAAATCTTCTCTCTCATTCAAAATGGGAACTCATATTCACATTTCTATGATTACATAAATTGCTCCATCTTCTCTCCAATTCAAAAAGGGAACTCATGTTCACATTTCTATGATTGCATAAATTGCTTCATCTTCTCTTCAGTTCAAAAAGGTAACTCACAATCAGCTCTTCAGTTGACAAAACCATTCCCTCTTATCTTCAATTGAGAGGAAGAGTTTATTGATTTATTCTTCAGTTCCTTTTGATCTCAGCCATCAATTATCAAGTTTCTAGGATCGATCTCATCCATCCAAATCATTTCCATTTCTATATAATCAATTGCTCTCAACCATTTGAAGGAGGTCTAGATTTTGAATCATTGTGCACAATTACTCTGCAAGATTCTTGTATGAAACATCAAGTGAAATCATTATCATATTGATCTCATTTTCTCAACACTCCCAAGCTACAAATGTTGTCAATACCAATATTGAGCACCATTCATACATCATTTCAGGAGTAGAGAGAAGCAATATAAGCTTCAATCATTGTGGTTTGCATTTGTTTGTTTTCCTCTATGATGCTTGTTATTTATTGTTCATAGGTTCATTATTAGTATTTTGATTGATTTCCTTCATTGCAAATCGATGCTACTAACCCTCATTTGAGTGTGCAGAATCAGATCCTATGCATATGCTTCATATGAGAATCTTGCATAGTAATTGTGTACAAAGTTTGAGATCTTGGATCCTTTCAAATGGTTGAGAAGGGTTGATTATATAAAATATGGAAATGATTTGGACGGGTGACATTGATCCTAGATACTTTGAAATGGACGATTGAGATCAATAGGAACTAAAGAAACATTCAGTAAACTCCTCCTCTTAAGTGAAGAGAAGAGGAAATGGTTATGTCAACTGTAGAGTTGATTATGAGTTTAAATATTAGAATTTAA
Organism: Thuja plicata; assembly: GCA_018584345.1. Lineage (NCBI taxonomy): Eukaryota > Viridiplantae > Streptophyta > Pinopsida > Cupressales > Cupressaceae > Thuja > Thuja plicata. The sequence continues at coordinate 5,053,340 of MU227513.1, forward strand.
ACTTTAGAAAATTGAATTAATTAACTAATAAATATTAATTAATTAAGGTTTATTAATTAAATAAAAATTAATTATTTAATTAATTTTAGAGAAATGATTAAATGATTAGAGGAGTATATTAGAAAACATAGATGATTAATTAATGATTAAAGAAACCCTTAATTAATGAGTTTAAATAATTAAATTTAAACTTTTAGGAAATTGAACTTAATTAACTAATAAAGATTAATTAATTAATTAAGGTTTTTTAATTAAATAAAATTATTTATTTAATTAATTTTGAAGAAATGATTAAATGATTAGAGGATTGGATTTAGAAGAAATAGATGATTAACTAATAATTAATGAAACCATTAATTTTAGGAAATTGAACTTAATTAACTAATAAATATTAATTAATTAAGGTTTATTAATTAAATAAAATTAATTATTTAATTAATTTTGAAGAAATGATTAAATGATTAGAGGATCGTATTTACAAGAAATAGATTATTTAACTAATGATTAGAAAACCATTAATTAATAGAAGAAAATTAGTAATTAAATACAAGGTCGCAAGTCCATCCATTTTAGGGTGTCTAAATTTGCCCCTCTTTGATACAATGTGATTCATCACGTTGTGTCAAATAATTTTTAGATTTGATCTTGTCATAGCTTTCCACAATGATAGCAGGTGGACTCTATGTCCCCTCAATAATTTAAGCATAAAAAATGTGTCAGATGAGCATTAATTTGTTGATAAGGTTGAATCACTATCTCATGATGATGAATGCATTCCTATGTTGGTTATGATGTTATTGATGGTGGATACATTTATTATATGATGTCATATGCATATGTTTTGGATTTTTCTTATGCAATAAAAGAATGCAAACCTAAAATGCACAATGTATCTGAGTACATGCATGTGTTAGTTAGAAGAAAGTTAGTGAGAGATTAGTTTGGAAAAGAAAAAAGAATGATTAGTGAAACCAAGTCATTTTCGTACATTTCAATGTTTGTTCACCATTGCACCTTATTATGAAAATAAAGAGATACAAAAGAACCTAGATATTGACCATCTGGATACCGCTATAATCTCTGATAATAACAAGAAGATAATAGATAAGGAATGTTCAATTATTTTGTAGGGATTAGCTCAGATCATGGAATAGTGTGGCTGCCAGATGTATGATAGCTCCTATCATATTTATCCTGAATCATCCTTGCCCCAGAATCGAATTGAAACACTCCATAAACAACAAAGAAAGAAAACAAGATTATGATCCATCATAGCCACTCTCACCACTTAGTGGTATCCTTGAGGAGTGTAAGAACACAATTGTGAAAGATAAATTGACAACATACTTACATGACTAACCTAGTCAACAACCTTACTGTTCCTTGATTGGCTTAGTTTTTTTATGTTTTGATTGCATATGTGTCTTGTTTCAGGAATGGATGACCATATAAGACCAATTTGTATGATTTTAAGTATATACATCACTGTCTAAGACAATTGATAGCTTGATTAAAGATAGATTGAATCATTCAATTGATGATAGATTGGATTGTTGATAAGTTGAGTCACATGAGTCCATTATCAATTTGTGAAGCTCATAGTTTTGACATTTGATTGATTTTTTTTATCATCGTTTGCTTGTTTATGACTGAGATGATTTATTGCAGAGATTTTTTTTAATATTCAATTTTGTTATGGTTGATTTCTGTAGGACACTTTTCTCTTTTTAGGATTTTTAGGATTTTTAGGACTTTTTTCTTTTTTTAGATTTATTTAGGACTTTTTAGAATTTTTAAATTTTTCAAGAGTTTTTAGACTTTTTATATTTTTTGAAGATATTTTAGACTGCCCCCCTGTCTGGTAAGTCAATATAAGCAATGGATAAGCATGATTTCTCAAAGGGGATTGTGTTTTTGTAATAATTTTTGGTACTCAATCTTTCATGTGGGGAGTACAAGCTTAATATTTTGGAGCTCATTGATGGCAAAGCGGGACCTCAACACTTGGCACTTGTTTGCCAGGTTTTCACCAAGGTGCCTACCCAATAGTACCTATTTTCTAGGTTTAAATTGAGAGAGAGATTTTGTTTCTCTTTACTTTTTTCTCTTTTTGTATTTTTTTTTGTCACCAAGGCACTTGTTTAACAGGTTTTCACCAAGGTAAATCTTATATTTTTTTATTTTTTTGTAATTTTTTTCAGGATCATATATGACAAGTACACTTGGCCTTGAGATGTTAGGCATAAAACCTTTTTAGGTGCATGTTGTTGATATAAACAGGGATTTGATCTCCTTCTAGAGTTGCAAGTTGATTTTCCCCATTGTATATTATTTGATAATGACATATGGTCCTAGCCAATAAGCTCAAACTTTCCTGGTTTAACTCTTTCTGCTTGATTCTTATGATTTTCCATGAGGATGAGATCTCCTACCTCAAAGGTATGTGGCCTGAATTTCTTTTGATAATTTCTTCTAAGGAAATTATGATAGACTTGTAAGTGATTTATTGCATTTTGGTGTTTCTTATCTAACAGTTCCAGTTCAGTGAGTCTAGCAACTCTATAGTCTTCATCTGATGTGATATGCTTCAGTGATATTCTGAGGGATGGGATTTCAATTTTGAGGGGTAGAAATGCCTATTATCCATATTCCAAGGAGAAGGGAGTTCCTCTTTTAGGTGTTCTCACACTTTTTTTGTATGCCTATAATGCGGGACTAAGCTGCAAATGTTAGTCTCGACCAGATTCATTGACAGTTTTCTTCAATATTTTCAGGATTATTTTGTTAGTTTCCTAAGCTTGTCCATTTCCCTAGGGATAGTAAAAACAAGAGAAACCTTGTTTTATTTTTAACTTCTCACAAATATCCTCAACATCTTTGTTTTGGAAAGGAAAACCATGATTAGTAAGTATGGTTTAAGGGATCCCATACCGACAGATGGTGTGATTTAGAATAAACATGGAGGTCTAATTACCGGTGATATATGTGAGAGGAATTTCTTCCATCCATTTGGTAAAGTATTTTGTTGCTGCAATTATGCATTTATGACCGTTAGACGAAGTGGGTGCAATATTTCCTACTAGGTAAAATCCCCATTTCAAAAATGGCCATGGTGAAGTAATAGGGTGGAGGTCTTGAGATGGTGCATGAATAAGATCTCTGTGTATCTGACATTTTTGACATCTTTTTACATACTTATGAGCATCTGTCTCTACAGTCAGCCAATAGTATCCCATCTTAATGATTTTATTTGTTAAACTTTTACCACCTGTGTGGGCCCTACAAACTACTTCATTACCTCGTAAAAGGCTCTTTCAAATTATGTGGAAGTGATACATCTTAAAAGTGTTCCATCTAGAATTTTTCTATACAAATTATTAATGATAAGGATGTATCTATAGGCTTGTAGGATAAGAGATTTCATTTGGTTTCTATATAGGTCAGGTAATAGGGTATTGTCTTGTAGGTAAGTATACATTTCATTGTACTAGAGAGACTTAGGACCAACAAGGACACATACTGATTCTATTATTGGAGTCTTATAGGCTAGTATCATCAATTGTCTACCAAAAATTGGAATTTGGTTTCATAACCTGGCATGTTGATCAAAGATGCTATAGTTGACATCACATATGTTGCTTTGTTTTGAACCCTTGGAATTTTTTCAAATATAATGTAATAAAAAGAAGCACACAATTTTTCCATCAACTCTCTGTATAGGACAAGTTTTTCATATGCAGTCATGTAATCATTGTTGACTTGACTGATAACCAACTGGGAATCACCATAAACTCTCATGTTCTTTATTCTCTATTATTTAGACATTTTTAATCTGATGACCAAAGATTCATACTCAGCTATGTTATTTGTACATGGAAAATTGAGTCAAAAAGATTTAGGAATTGCATCATTTTTTGGAGTGATGAGTACTATTATTGCTCCTACACCATGGTTCATATATTATCCATCAAAGAATAACTGCCAAACTTCTATTTTCAGTTGTCTTGTAAGGATTGATTCATCTGGAAACTCAAACACTATAGGTTGATGATCTAGAATTGGCACTTCTTCTAGTTTATCAATAATAAACTACCCTTTGATAGCCTTCTAATCCATGTATTAAACATCAAATTCAATTAAGATCATGACCCATTTAGTGAGTCATCTAATTAATATTTCTTTAATCAAAAAGTATTTTAATGAATCTATGTGTGCAATGAGCTTTGTTTGATGACTTAGCATATAATGTCTTAACGTTTGAGAATCAAAGACAACTGTAATATATGTCCTTTCTATTTCTAAATAATTGATCTCATGGCCCGCCAACATTCTACTGATATAGTATATGGCCCTTTCCTTTCCCTGATCATCATGTTGTGTTAAAAGAACACCTATTGCTGATTTTGTTGCTGATATATATAACATAAGTGGATTTCCTAGAATTGGTGGCACCAATACAAGGGATTTCAGTAGATAATCTTTGAAATTTTGAAAATCTTGTTGGCATTATTCTATCCATACAAATATAACATCTTTATGTAGTAAGTGTTGGAACGGATGACACCTATTTTCCAGTTGGGCGATGAATCTCCTCATAGATTGTAATCTTCCTTGTAGATCCCATAGTTGTCTTAGATTTGTAGGTGGTGCCATGTCAAGGATGGCCTTAACCTTTTCTAGATATACTTCAATTCCTTTGTGTGATACAATGAAACCAAGGATTTTTCCAGCGATAACTCCGAATGTACATTTCTTTGGGTTGATTTGTACCTTGTATTCTTGCATTCTGTCAAATATCTGACCCAAAATTCATAGATGAGTTTCCTTGAGTGTTGACTTAGCTAGTATGTCATCGACATAATCCTCCATTATTTTATGAATCATATCATGAAATATTATTGTTATGGTGTGTTTATAGGTGGCACTTGCACTCTTAAGGCCAAATGACATCACATTCCAAAAATAAGTACCCCATGCAAAAGTAAATGTTGTCTTATGTTGATTTTTTGGTGCAATTTTTATTTGGTTATAACCTAAGAATCCATCCATAAGTGACAACATTTGATATCTTGCTATCAAATCTATGATGATACCGATGTTTGGTAAAGGGAAATCATCTTTTTGACATGCTTTTTTTAGGTCCCTAAAGTCTGTGCATATTCAAATCTGGCCACAATGTTTTGTAACTAGTACCCGATTTTATATCCAGTCTGCATATAGGATGGGTCTTATGAAACCTACATCTAAAATTTTCTTTAGTTCATCTTTGACAAGTAGAGAAATGTGAGGATGCATTTTCCTTAACTTCTATTTTACTAACCTTGTGTTTGGCAAAAGTGGTAGGGGATGTAGTACGAGCTATGGATCCAAACATGGAATGTTAGCATAAGACCAAGAAAATTTGACTTGTTGTTCTTTGAAAAAACAATAACATATTATGTTTCCTCAAGTGAAAGTGATTTAACCAGATAGATGTTCTTAGGGTTCTTTTCATCTCTTAGATTCACTACCTCTTTTCCTCTACTAGAAATGCTAATTGTTCTTCTTTTAAGGGGAGGAGATCCATCTTTCCATCCACTCGCACCTCAGAGAGGTTTTCACCAGAAAATACATCCTTTATTTGTACTTTTCAATGGTCAGAAAGAGCCTTTCAATTTTCACTTAATGACTTATTTTTTGTTTTTGTTTTTTACTTTTTGTGATTGGAAAGAGGAGCCTCCTCCCTAATGTATGTCAATCTATCTAAGTCAGAGGAGAATTTTGCCTTGTGATCTACTCATGGTATTCCTTTATGAAGCCCCATGAAGTATGCAATGACTTCATCATTTTCAAAAATGTCTATGTCAGGATGTCCTTGTTGGTCCCAATCTATTAAATCGGGGTAGATTAAACAAAGGTTAGTATGGGAGGTAGACTCAGTTTGGGGGAATGGAACTGCAGTGATAGTATGAACATATTTTAAATGGGAAGTAGACACACCATTTAAGGAATGGACATCGACATGTTTATCAATATAGGGTTGATCTTCTAGATTCATTTGGTCAAACATGTCATTAAGGTTTATGGTACTAGTGGATCGAGGAGAATGTCCAAGAATAGGTGATTCAGAGGTCATGGAGGGATAAACACTCATAATCATGAGAATCACTCATAGTAGAATGCTCATCAAGTATTCCACTTTCCACATCGTCCAATACTTCCTGATTAAGGGTTATTTTAGAGTTTTTGGTTTCCAGTTCTGGTGGCAATAGTTGTTAGAGTATATTGTTGATTGGGTTATGTCCTTGATTTTGCCCCCAATTTGATTTAGAGGTTTCTTGTCGGTCTACTGAAATATCTTGAACAATTGTATTGGTTCTGACTTGACCATATCCTAGTCCTCCTTTTTTCCTTTGATTTGGTGGTAAAGATAATTTGATCAATCCATGTTTTCTTGCCCATAGACCAATTTTACCATCACATCTATATTGTTGCAGCATAGTATATCCAGGTCCATATTATGTCAAGGGTATTTGTATTGTTTGTGTCTCTTGATGATCTTTATATAACCAAGTATTAATGTCTAGATCAAAGGGGTTTTCTTCACTTATGTCTTCCGATTTAACAAATGTAGTAGGTGTACATCTGAATATTACTCGTTATGGAGCTTCAATTGTTTCCAATGGCTTAGGCCTTCCATATTATCTAGGAGATAGAGGCATGTTAGTGATGGTGAAGGATTCCTCATATTAGCATTCACCACACCCTTTATCTTAGATTGATATTTTGACAACCTTTCTTGGTATATCCTTTGGATGGAATTTGAAGCTGAAGGAATATTTGCTTCTTGATTCGATGGTACCTAATTGTCTACACTACCTCTTATAGTGTTAAAATATTAAAATGGGTTGGGATCTCTAACCACCTAGATTTGGTATGGTCTAACTATAGACCCTATTTTCCCTAAGTGTGATCATACCCCCAATTATGTTCAAACGACCCTGTTACTGCTTGACATAATTAATTTAATCTCCTAAAGTGATCATATCACTAAGTTGATTACTTTTAGCCAAAATCAAAATCAATCAAATACATGGCTAAAGTGATTAATTTACTATGAATTAAATAAAGTCCTAAAACAATTGTTCACTTGCAAATGAACCCATTCCCCTAGCCTAATTAATTTAATTAAATTGGCTATATTCCTATTGATTATTAAAAAGAAATTAAATGCTTAAATAATTAATATTCCTATTTTTGAATGAATTAAATAAGTTTATTAATTTCATTAATATTCCTCTAAACCCCTAACCTAACCCACTTCAACCACTTTAACTCTGGGTTCAAACCTATCCCAACCCATTCACCCTCGTTAAATCTAATTCTAATCCTAATTCTATCCTAACCCACCTCCTAATGTTGTCACATTCTATTAAGGAATGATTAAGGACTCCACCCACTTGAGAAAGTCAAAGAATCTCAAGATTCCTTTCCTCAAGTCCACTTTCTCAAGCTTGCCTCTTACACCCTCCCCATGCCTCTTAAATGCTTGCATTTAATGCATATTCCTTATGCCCGTGCCTATTGAATGCCTTTGGAATTTATTTCCTCTTACACCCCATTAATGAGTTTTACAACTCCATTAATGCACCTTGTTCCCCCTCTCTCTCCTAATTCTTCTATAAATAGAAGGTGTTTTTGAGCACAAATAAGCCCATAACTTATATTGAAAATGCATTTTTATGCTGTTAGGATTCATATAGACTCATATTTAATTTAGTTTCTCATGTACATGCATTGTTATTATGTTCATTTTTAGAGTTAAATATGCATGTTTTCTTATCATTTAGTTTGTTTTAACTCAAATCTTTCATGCTAAGTCATATATGTCACTGATGGTAGCATAATCTAAGAGCTATTGTGTTTCTTATCATACTCTTCTTAGTTAGAAAGAAATAGGTCAATTATATGCTCATCTAACCATGTTTTCCACTAACGCAATGACCTATTGAAGTGTTGTGTTGCAAATAACAGGTGCACATTTTAACACGCACATTTTTGGAACCCACCATAGGGCACGATTCATGAATTTCCTCATTTTTTACCTCATTTTTCACTAATCTTTCCTCCCAATTTTCAGGTCCAGAATCGCATCTGGTCATTTTGGCTCGCATTCGGGATACACCTTCTCACCGTAGAAAATGAGGCTCGCATCCAGGATTTCTTGGATCATTTTTTTTTAGAATCACATCTGGGGAACATTCAGTTGCATTTGGTGACAAGGGATTGCATCCGGTGTATGGTATCGCATCCTGTTATTTGAGACTCGCATCTGGTTAAAAAGTTTGCATACTTCATTTTCCTAACTTCTAACAGTTTGATGATTGTGGTTTTTGTCTTTTAAAAAGCAGTCTAACTAGTGTTTGCAGGTTTCCATCAAAGGTTTTCATGGGAGTTAAACAAATAATACTAACGTGGTTTTTCAGGTTACCAAACCCCCATCTTGACCTCTATTTACATATTTTTAACACTAAGGACATTTTCTAATCTTCTACTAAACTAACTAGAGGACTATGCTCTTTTCCTTTTAAGGAAAATTAGAAACTCACACATCAGTTTATGGGTTGAAAGGAATTTGGAGATAATTGAACCAAGCAAACATAACTAAATTTCTTTTGGACAGTAAATGAACAACTCAAAGCACTAAATTTGTGGACTAAATGAACAAATACATTGTTTGTATTTGGGAATCAGAAATTGAACAAGCTACTCATCTAAAATTGTGGATAATTGAACAACACAAACTTTACTTTCAAGCATTATGTTTTCCTTAAAGTAGGAACATCTTAAATCAAGCACAACATTGCTTGAGGGAATGAACTATTTGCTTGAATCTATTTTGGGAGAAAATGGCATAGATTAGGAGAGTATTCTATTCTTCTTTAGAAGAATCAAAAATCTAGACGTCCTACGCTCGCCAATCCTTTGTACGCTTATTTAATAGTAGAGGGCCTGCCGGTTGAGGAAAAAATCTCCCAGGAATGACCCAAGTGAGGACAGGTTTTATGCCAACTCACTATAAATAATTGCTTCCTCGTAGGCCAAAGCCTCGAAATACAGAATCGGTTTTGTTCCTAGAATTTTAACATCATTCCTTGAACATGCTTGGGTATGTGTAGAGTGGATCCGCTTGAATCTTGCTTGCGAGACTACATATACTTAAGTACTCATAGGGCTACACGCATCAATTTTTCCTTGTGCAATTCTATGGGGGATAGTTTCAAACAGATTGCCCAATTATACACAACATTTAAACTGAAATAATTCCTTATTCACCGCCGAAAGGGTGATAATCTTTGTGCAAGGCAAAAATTTATTGCCCCAAGACACTTGTCATATCATGCCCTAACTTGCGTTTGGAGTTGGCTAATACAGCATCATGACTGGAGCCATTGTGTTTGGTGATGGATGTATTTTGATTAGCATTTGAGTGTGTACCTAAGTCAATGAGCAAGGATTTTCATCCTCCACCTAGAAAATAGGGATAAGATGTGTGCCTGTTTCACCCTTTAACAATGCAACAATGCTTGACGTAACTGAAAGATCACTCAAAAGATAACATTTTCAAAACAAGAAAAAAATTTCAATCCTGGGTCTACACATGTGTTTTCATTCACTGATAAGTCTCAGAATGCAAAACTGCAATCAAAAAAACTTCACGCACTTCCAAGATAAATTTTTCAAAACTGATCAAATTTGACAGAGACATCATAAAATCGCATCTTGGATTTCCTAGCTCATTTTCTGTATCTTGGCTCGCATCTGGTAAACACATCATCACATTTGGTATTTAAAATCGCATCTAGGGTCGTCAATAGCTCGCATCCTATATTTCTAGGCTTGCATCTGGGAGCTCACATCTAGGACAATGGGCACTTGCAGAATAGTTTCTCATAAAAACTTAGTTGATTTGGATACCCTTTTGTCTCTTTATTCTTCCCCTGTTGTCTTTTCTGGTCTCCCTATCACTGTGTCAAAATAATTTTTCAAACGTCTACCTTGCATGTCTAGATAGTTTTTCATTATCCATCTCAATACATGTGGTATATCCACTTTTTACAACAACTTGGTTCCCAGCTCACTATCAGGGCATTCTAACCCTCTGATGCTGGAATCATTTACTTCCACCAAAACTCAAATGATACTTCCACCTAGACACACTCACTTGAACGATTCAAGATACTGCCTGACACTCTCGGGAAACTCTGATGAAGTTGAGATACGGATACATGGTTAACACAAGACACAACAAGTACACATCTAAAGGATCAAAAGTGCCTCCTAAATCACTACACTTTCTGGGAGAAACATCTCGTAGTTCCCTACTCGATCTAGACTCTCCACAAATGGATAGAAACACTCGTGAATGGAGTGCAGCTTTTGAAGAATACGACAATAGAAAAAGTCAAAAGCATGAAGATATCGATGAAAATGAAGAACCCGCATTTGAACGTCCTCTATTTGAATCAGGCAGTGAGGAATACATCACTGAAGAAGAGTACAATAAACTCAAATAGATCAAGAGGTTCCACAAGATACTAGAATAGATGATTGACGAGGATAAAGAGAAATACTTTCTCCATTTAGCATCCACTAGTGTAAAATTACTTAAGTATTATGATGTGGAAAAACTAAAAGAAAAGGAGATACCAACTCCTATTTCTATTCTTGCCAAACAACTTACCCTAATGCAAATGGAGCTTGTGACTCTCAAGCAAGAGAGGGCTAAACCCAAAATGAAATACTCAGTGGACTCCATTTGTCCATTTCCTTTTGACAAGAGTATTACTATGGTTCCATTCCCTCCCAACATGGCACGGCCAAAATACGACAGGTATACAGGAGAAGCCGATCCATATGACCATGTTTCAGAGTTTTGTGCTCTTAGCATAGAGTACAAGCATGAACCTACTTACCTCATGTGACTTTTTCCTAGAAGTCTAGGAGGCAATGCCATGGAATGGTTCTCAAAACTTACACCCAAGGTCAAAAATTTTGAGGAGTTAATACAACAGTTTATCCAACATTACTCTTACAACATCCAACATGATATGACTATGATGGATTTATTTAACACACACATTTCTGGTGCCCACCATCTGCAAAGGTGGAGGAAAATCTTTGCATGGTATTCAAGAGCCATTCCCACTATGATGGATTTATTTAACACTAAACAAAAGACTAGCGAATCTTTTACCCACTTTCTGCAAAGGTGGAGGAAAATATTTGCATGGTATTCAAGAGCCATCCCCGAGTCTGAGAAGATGGAAATATTTGTCAATAACTTGATACTATAATTGAACTATGCATTGTAGATGTAAGATTCCCCTAGCTTCGACAGGATGATCAAGAACACCCTCTGTATTGAAGAAGTTATGGTCAAAAAGGGGAAGATTACTCGTCAAAGTGAAAACAAACCTAACAACTCCAACTCCAAGCCTAAATGGTGGAATCAAAACAAAAATTTTGTCAACGATGGTGTAGTAGACACATCCAATGTTGGTCCTAAACTTGAGGTATTCAATCTAACCAACAATATGCAAGAAAGCAAGGATTCCAAGGTAACTACCCTCATACCCAAAGCAAACAATGATAATAGCAAGGGTCGGCAATGGACTTCAAAACCTCAAAGAACATTCACTCCTTTGGGAGAGCCTCTCGAGACTATTTTGAAGACACTATTAGACAACAAAGTTCTCACATCCCAGATTCCAAACAATGGGAACCAGTAGTCAAGCCAAGGTGGTGGGATGATAATTCTTACTATGTCTTTCACAAAAACAAAGGACACAAGACTAACAATTGCCTTAAGCTTAAATATGTTATTCAAGACCTCATTGAAGGAGGCAAGATCAAAGTGGATGGACACACTACCAATGAAGATCATACAACATTTAACAAACCATTCCCTAATTATGACAAAGGGTAAACATCTAAAGGAAAAGGTAATGAAGTAAACTACACCTACTCAAATAATGATAATGTGATCAATATGCTAGACATTAAAACTGAATCAATTAATGTGGTCACAATCAAAGGTGTTTCTTTCCAATTGAATGTGGTGACTCAGAGCCAAGCACAGGTCATGATCAAAGGACCCAATTCTTCCCCAAAACCAGCATCAATGTCCAAGGTTCCTATCGTTACTATTCCTAAACCCACAGCAAAATACGTGGTTACTATTCCTACAGAAAAGTATAACTTGGTGGACCAATTGCAACGAACCTCTACCAAAATTTCCATTTTTGAGCTACTTAAAATATCCACAGTGCATAGGGAAACCCTAGAACAAGCCTTACATGTCGCAAATGTACCAAAGGACCTTGATATAGACAAATTCCAAGCAATGGTTAATCACATCTCAGTGCCACATTATCTCTCCTTTTTTGAAAGAGGATGATAAATCTTTGACACATCCACATAATCAACCCCTTCATATTGAATTCCTCATTCATAAATCCCATGTTAGATGCGTATTGATAGATGGAGGCATAGGATTGAATATTTGTACACTTAATCTAATCAAGAAGCTGGGTCTCTCAGAACAGACCATTGACTCTAGAAGAAAAATAACTATCAAAGCTTATGATGAGGAAGAAAGATCCTCTAAAGGTCTTATTGTTCTACCCATTAGAGCCAGACCAATTGAAAGGAATTTCATATGTCAAGTTCTGGATCTACCCCTAGCCTACAATATCATGTTAGGGAGACCATGGATTCGTGAAATGCAAGCTATGTCGTCTACTTACCACCAATGTATCAAGTTCCCACATAATGGGGTGGAAGTAACAATTCTTGCGAATGCTAATTATACTTGCAACAATATCAAATCAGGTAGTATGATTCCGCATAACAAGGAAGCTATGGATGAAATTGTTCCTGAGAATACCAAGAACATGGTTATGAAGAGTTTTAGCAAAACCTTAAAAATTGAAGAAACAGGTATGGGAGAATACAAACTAGACATGACTCTGTCACTGAAATAACTTCCAGTGTCACCAAGATCCTATGGTTAACCTTCCTCAACATTCACACCTACTTCATCCAAGGAGCTGGAAATCCACAAAGCAACTGGCATGGTAAAGGCATCCACATCTTCTTTATATAACATAGAAGAACAGCTAGTCTTGGACTAGATTTACAAAGGAGAACCGATGAAAGATGAGGTCAAACATATAGAGATATCCCCAGAATAGTATGGAAAAGGATATGATCTCCTCAAGAAAATGGAATACAAAGGAAAAGGACCTCTAAAAAACATAGGAAGAGGACTTATTGAACCTAAACACATGGAGTTCAGAAATACCAGATACAAAACAGGACTAGGTTTTAATACTGAATCTGACAAACGTGCTTCAAAATATAGTCTGATCTCTGACAAAGAGAGTGATGAAACAGAGGAGATAGAACTAGAGCCATGGTCCAATGAAATATTATTACATGTTGGCATAGAGAATCCCAACTATCAAGGAGAGCGCTTGTGTGTGTGTATTTGTGCACCTGTTGTCTGCGACACAACACTTCAATAAGTCATTCTGTTAGTGAGAAACAAGGGTTAATGAGCATATAAAATCCTGACATCGACCTATTAATTCTAACTAGGATGAGTGTAGAAAATAACATAACAGCCCTCAGATTATGCTAATACCAGTGACATAAACAACCTAGCATGAAAGATTCAAGTTTAAAAAAACTATTTAATTACTTAAGCATGCATATTAGTCTAAAAATGAGCATTATGACCATGTAAGAGAGTAACTATGGAATGTGCATGAAACTATGAAGGAATGGGTAGCATAACAATGCTTTGAGATTCCTTCAAAATCTTGGCATAAAAACACTACTATTCAAAAATTGAGGCTTCTTATGAGCTCCAAATCTCTTCAATTTATAGAGGAATGGGAGAGAGAGAGAGGGGAGACAAGGTTCATTAATGGAGCCCCTAAGGTCATTAATGAAGTGTAAGAGCCATTAATGCCTTGGGCATTAATGACGGATGGGAAAGAGGGAATATCCATTAATGAGTCATTAATAAAATTTATTTAAGAGGCATGGGAGGGAGTAAGGCTCAACTTGGCAAGTTGGTCCTTTAGAGAAGTCATGCTTGAGAAATTTGACTTTCTCAAGTGGGTTGAGTTGTTAATCATTCCTTAATGGAATGTGACAACATTAGGAGGTGGGTTAGGATAGAATTAGAATTAGGATTATATTATCATGGGGGGAATAGGTTGAGATGGGTTAGAACCCAAGTTAGAAGTAGTTGAGATAGGTTAGGTTAGGGTTTAGGGGAATATAAATAAAATGAATTAAACTTATTTAATTCATTCAAAAATAGGATATTAATTATTTAAGCATTTTATTGCTTTTTAATAATTAAGGGGACTATAGCCATTTTAATTAAATTAAATAGGCTAGGGAAATGGGTTATTTGCAAGTGGATAATTGATTTAGGAGTTTATTTAATTTCTTTATAATTAAATATTATAGCCATATTTGAATTTGATTTGATTTAATTGGTTTGAATTGATTTGAATTGTATGGCTATAATAGTTAATATAATTCAGTGATAAAATTCACCTAGGACATTAAATTTGATTTAAAATGAATTATGCCAAAGTAACATTGTCATGATATAATTGGGGGTATGATCACACTTAGGGAAAATACGGTCCATAGTTGGAATAGATCAAATCTAGGTGGTTACATTTTCCCCTCTTTGAATTGATGTGCAAGCAGCGCATTGATTCAAAGAAATTTTTTGATTTTGAATTCAGAAAGATTGAGAATTCCATTCTTGGTTGTCGAACGAAATGTTGATGAGATCAGTCTCACACTTGATCGAACAAAGCTGATAGAATTGATTTTGAACTTGGTTATCATCCAAAGATCAATAAAAGATCTTAAAGATACCAATTCTAAACTTGGTTTTCATCCAAAGATTGATAATACTGATTCTGAACTTGGTTGTCATCCAAAAGTCGATAAGAAGTTGCCATGAGCTTAATAAGAATCTTTTAAAAATGAGAAAATACAAGATATCCAACTTATGAGAACCAAAGCTTTCTATCCAACAGTTCTGACTTAGTCAATGAAATTGTTATGCCCCTAGTTTGTTTGATAATAAAGTCATTTTAATGTTGTTTTGAGAAAAAATTTAATTGATGATAGTGTGATCATGCCCCCTCGGGAACGAAATCGAAGAAAAAGAATAAAATCCTGTAGTTGAAAGAATGTATCACTTGTAGGAAGCGGTTAGGACCAAAACGAATGGAGTAGAAGAAGTGGGAAACGATGATGTGTTTTAAAAATAAAAACACTAGTACCAATTTAATTACGTGAAAATATGAGTGATGAGACTGATAAAATGATGTTAGACCAAGATTTATGGTAAAATGTGCAATATTGACAGATTTGTGGAACAAATGAAGCAAATTCACAGTTTTCAGAACTATCGCAAAAATGGCACTGTGCGGCATAAAACATCTTAGGCACCTTCGATTTGGTTCCTGATTGAATAGAAAGAGAACATAAATGTATTTGTAGTTTCCTGGGAGGAGTTTCGGAACTCCTAAATGGCTCAAAAGACCAATATAAACCTCAAAATTTAACATTTCACTATTCATTTTCACTTTCCTCCATAGTAATTCTGAGAGCTCTGCAAAGAAGATGGTAGTCCTTGTGAGGAAGCATCATTTCAGGATGAGCCATCAACATTAGCACCTGGCAGACTACCCACCTCTGGTAACTACTTGTAAAACTACCTCGTAAATTTTATAAATTTCAATTTCATGCATTTTTATAGCTTTTACAGCCAGTTGAATTTTGAGTTGCATCCAGTATTCTGGATCGCAACCTAAAAAACCCATGTCACATCCAGCATACCCCATATCACATCTGATTTTTCTGGATTCCTACATCGTATCCAGGATACTCTGGATCGCATCCCATTGCCTTGTTTTTGTCTTGTTTTGAATGCTAGGTTGGCTATGTTTTGTACCCCGTCCATTTAAGCTCATACCCTATGTTTAGGGTCACATCCCATATTTCAGGGATTGCACCCTGTGGTCTCCATCTCATCCTGTATTTCTAGGATCGTTTCCAGTAAAGAAGATCGCACCCTGTCGATTCAGAAGCGCATCTGGCTATGAGACTTACAAATTTATTCTTCTAAACCAATTTGCTTGCCACAAACTTGGAATTACTTAGCTGATTAGGAGTCTACATCTTTGTTGTAGATAGAATACTGATGTATCATTGTGTTTGTCAAAACAAACCTAGTTTGAGGTAGTCGCATTTTGTGGCACCTACCCAGGTCGTGTGTTGGCTCTATCTGGAGTGCTTTCTGATGATGAGTAGACTACAGTGATCTAATGTGGATTATGTTCTTTGATAGGTTTACCCGAGATAGGGGTAAACCAAGGGTTGTTGACTACTCTTGCCAAGAGATGGCACTCAGAGCACAACACCTTCCATCTGCTGACTGGGGAGAGCACAGTGACTCTAGAGGACATATGGTGGATTCTTCAAGTTTCAACGATTGGTTATGAGGTGCGCTTTGAGTCGACGACTGATGTGGCGATTGGTGCTACACATCGATATTTCCAGGATGACACCATTGATCATAGATACCTCTTATGGCACTATATGATCGATCACTATGATCGATTATCTGTGTACTTAGCAAGTCTAATAGGTGGCATCTTGATGCCAGACAGAGGTTAGCATGGATTCATGGTCGGCTGGGTAGACATGTTAGAGTAGATAGAAATGTGTGTGTATATTTGTGCACCTATTGCCTATGACACAACACTTCAATAAGTCATTTTGTTAGTGAGAAACAAGGGTTAATGAGTATATAAAACCCTAACATCGACCTATTACTTTATAACTAGGATGAGTGTAGCAAATAACATAACAGCCCTTAGTTTATGCTAATACCAGTGACATAAACAACCTAACATGAAAGATTCAAGTTTAAAACAACTATTTAATTACTTAAGCATGCATATTAGTCTAAAAATGAGCATTATGACCATGTAAGAGAGTAACTATGGAGTGTGTATGAAGCTATGAAGGAATGGGTAGCATAACAATGCTTTGAGATTCCTTCAAAATCTTGGCATAACAACACTACTATTCAAAAATTGAGGCTTCTTATGAGCTCCAAAACCCTTCATTTTATAGAGGAATGGGAGAGAGAGAGGGGAGACAAGGTTCATTAATGGAGCCCCTAAGGTCATTAATGAAGTGTAAGAGCGAGTAATGCCTTTGGGCATTAATGAGGGATGGGCAAGAGGGAATATCCATTAATGAGTCATTAATAAAATTTATTTAAGAGACATGGGAGGGAGTAAGGCTCAACTTGGCGAGTTGGTCCTTTAGAGAAGTCATGCTTGAGAAAGTTGACTTTCTCAAGTGAGTTGAGTTGTTAATCATTCCTTAATGGAATGTGACAACATTAGGAGTTGGATTAGGATAGAATTAGAATTAGGATTAGATTAGCATGGGGGGAATAGGTTGAGATGGGTTATAACCCAAGGTAGAAGTGGTTGAGATAGGTTAGGTTGGGGTTTAGGGGAATATAAATGAAATGAATTAAACTTATTTAATTCATTCAAAACTAGGATATTAATTATTTAAGCATTTTATTACTTTTTAATAATTAAGGGGACTATAGCCATTTTAATTAAATTAAATAGGCTAGGGAAATGGGTTATTTGCAAGTGGATAATTGATTTAGGGGTTTATTTAATTCCTTTATAATTAAATACTATAGCCATGTTTGAATTTGATTTGATTTAATTGGTTTGAATTGATTTGAATTGTATGGCTATAATAGTTAATATAATTCAGTGATAAAAATCACCCAAGACATTAAATTTGATTTAAAATGAATTATGTCAAGGTAACATTGTCATGACATAATTGGGGGTATGATCACACTTAGGGAAAATAGGGTCCATAGTCATAATAGACCAAATCCAGGTGGTTACATTTGCCCCTCTTTGAATTGATGTGCGAGCAGCGCATTGATTCAAAGAAAGTTTTTGATTTTAACTTCAAAAAAATTGAGAATTCCGTTCTTGGTTGTCGAACGAAATGTTGATGAGATCAGTCTCGCACTTGATCGAACAAAACTGATAGAATTGATTTTGAACTTGGTTGTCATCCAAAGATTGATAATACTGATTCTGAACTTGGTTGTCGTCCAAAAGTCAGTAAGAAGCTACTAGGAGCTTAATAAGAATCTTTTTAAAATGAGGAAACACAAGATATCCAGCTTATGAGAACCAAAGCTTTCTATCCTGTCATGCCCAAAAGTTGGGCAAAAACACACGAACAAAAATTTTAATAACGCACAGAAACAGGATACCCAAACAAACATAAGGGTAACATGTGCATGCAAAATGGTGCAAGAGGGTAAACGATAACCAGAATAGGTCACAAGGAGAGGAATAGCTTTCACAGCTATCCTAAGGGATGTCAACAGTTCCAAAATGGAACTGCACGCAAATCAAGGTAGTTGACCAAAAGTCAACTAGAGTTGACCAAAAGTCAACTATATACTAAAAGGTGAATGGTGTAACTAGGGTTCTCTAGACCCTAAGGAAGGCTCGCACACGCAAATCAAGACGGTTTGACTAAAAGTCAACTAGGGTTGACCAAAAGTCAAACACCCCTTAAAATACGTGAAGGAGGATTACTGGGGCCTACTAAGCACTGAGGAAGTCAAGGTGCACAGAACGAGACAGTTGACCAAAAAATCAACCCATGTTGACCAAAAAGTCAACTATCTCTGAAAGGCATGAAACTGAAAGCTAAGTTTCCAGAGGGTACAAGGGTCACCTGGTATGATAATAAAATTGAACGACCAAGGTTTGACCATGGTTGACCAAAAGTCAACCGTGCACGCCATGGGTCAAGGGTAGCGATAATGCCCCTAAAAGATGTATATCGCGAAGCTTAAAGGGGTGTTATGACCCCCTGGTAACAATAAAAGAAAGTTAACTAAATTATTAATTTTAAAACAATTAATTTAATTAGATCTTAAGTTTCTACATCTTATTTTTATCTCCAATTATCAATGTCTTTCAAAAAAAATTCTAACATTAAATTTATTAACATATGATTTTTAAATTGAATCATCCTAAAGTCCTAAGAAATTCTAAATTCATTCTACTCTAACATTTAATTAAAATCTAATAAATGATAACCATCTATTTAAATCTCTTAATTTTAATCTAACCCTAGTTAACATAACTCCCATATATATGACTAAATTTATTTAAAACATATAAAAGAAAAGAAATAAAAACATAACATCAACAAAATTCTAATTTTAAATAATTAAAAAGCAATATATATACTAAAGAAAATAAACATCTAAATAAGATTTTAAAAATATCTAATTTAAACCATCCTATTGCAAAGCTAAATCTAACTAAAACTTAATTAAAAATTTGCCATAAACAAATACATAAAAAAAACAAATGAAACAATAAAAAAGGAAAGGTTTTACTAAACCTAAAAATTGCTATGGCGATAGAAAGCCACAGAGGGCGGTGTTAATAGGCGGTGGAGGGAGGTGGTCCGGCGGCAGGTACTAACGCGGGGGGCGGCAGGTGCTAACACGGTGGAGAGGGCAGCACGGTGGTGGCCGCAGGCAGCGGCACCACTAGCGCCGGCGGTGTGAGCAGAGAAGGGGCGGGGCGGCTGACGTCGGGCAGCGGCACCTCCCCACTGTGCGTAGCACAGTGGGTGGCCCACATGCCGCGCAGCCCCCACTAAAATGAAAAGAGGGATGGGGGGGCTCGGCCCTCCCCAAACTTATAAAATTTTAAAAAATAAAAAATAAACCCGCCACAGCGCTTAAGCGCTTCGACCCTCGCGATACCCCCTTAATTTCATTTTTATGAAATGTTTTAAAACTGATATATATATATATGTGCTAATATATATATATATATATATATATATATATATATATATATATTTATATATTTATATATTTATATTTATATTTAAGAGCAAAAAGAAAAATATTCAACTGGTGAAAAAGAGGACTGTATCCCTCAAAACAGGGGGCAGCAAATAACATTTTTTTTTTGAAAAAAATAACATGGTTACAATTCATAATTCATACTTCACATCTTGGTGGAAAAAAAATTTAAAATTCATGCCCTTTTTTTTTTTTTTTTAAAACAATTTCCAGAATTTCATTAAGAATACTATAAATTTTATTTTTGTTTTAATTGAAAATAATATAATCTCCAAAAAAAATAACAAATTTAACTTACTAGTAGGAAGTTTCCCAATAAACATGAAAGGGATAAGTAGCTCCTATTTAACAAAAGTAGCTAATTCATTCATTTGAAATAAAGAGTTTTCAATAAAGTTTCCTTGATCAAATTTATTAATTAAGTATGACTACAATATCCTTTTTATCACAGAGGATCATCATCTACAAAAATGGGATAAATATTTACAAATCATCAAGATTACAATGTCCCCGGAATCCAATACAACTATGCAATACTGAAATACCCAAATAATAGGATACAAGCCATAATATTTTGCAGTGGTTCTCATCTTCCAAGAAGAGTAATAAGCATATTCTACTACCAGACGGTACCTGTACAGATGAGGTTGACCATGGAGGCCCACCTCCCAACCTAGGCCTTTATAAGGCCACCCCTGAGCTTGGGGATCTAATCTGGAATGGGTCACAAATAGATACATCCAACAACCAGGAAAAGAAGCGAGACTCAAATACAAGAAAACCTTCCCAACATTGGATTGAACAAGAGGAAGTATCTCCAAGAGACATTTCAGAAATAGGGGTAGTGGTAGACCTCACTGAAGGAGAAAGCCAAGAACACACATAGAATTTATAAGCCTCACATGGACTTGATATGGACCATCTTTACAAGATGTTGTCCTGAATAACCTCCTTATACCTCCTAATGCCCTCAGGCCCATCTTGGCTTCATGGGTATCATGTTACCCCAAGTTTATCCCTCCACACATGGGAGACTCTACACTTAATAGGAATCATTTCCACTACCCCTTCAAGGCTACTCTTCCCTCCCAAGGGTGAGTGTACCTTGAAGACCCATTCGAAAATAAGCACAAAATAAAGACATTGAGAAACAAATAAAGAATTTTCCAACAAAAATAAAAGCTTCAAGAAAACCATAGACTCCATTAATGGAGTCCTTGAGCTCAAGAACACACATAACATAAACAATAACTTAAAAATAATTCCAACCTTGATCCAAGCTATAGTGTAAAGAGGACTGGTGTTGAGCTATCCTTCCTAAGCTTCCTTCTCCAAAGGCTCCTTCAAACTGGATTCTGTCTCTAAGGGTAGAGAGTGGGTGAACACTCAACTCATCCTAAAATCTCCCCTATATAGGCAAACCTCCAACATGAGCAAGGTTTAACCCAAGGGTAAGGTAACTCTAACCAATCCTTAACCAAACCACTTCCTAACCCTCCAAAGGTAAAGTCAAATGAAACATGGGTAGAAGAGAGAGTGAGGTTAACCAAAGTAACACTCCTCTTCCAAATTCGCTCAAAGATGAAAATGACACTTAAAGGGAGTAATAAATGAGTTTAGAGGCTCATTAATGACAGAAAATGACCCCTAACCCATAGGGTACCAAGTTGGGTGGCTAAAACTGACCCCGGTTACCCCCTAGGAGTCCAAAAGACCCTCTAAAACTCACCCTGAAGTTAACCTACGAAATTCTAAGTCAATAAAATTTTAGAAGCTTCTAACCCTGGGGTAAGCTTAGGTAATACTCAAAGATGACCTTAGTTAACCCTTGACTTACTTTGGTTCCCCTTTTACTAGCCATGTCCATAATAAATTACAACACTTGCCAAATTTGGCACACTAAATAAAACATTAGACATGACTTAATAACATGAACATTTACTAATTTAATAACATACATGCAAACCATGTTCATGAAATAAACACATAAAAATGAGGTCCATGTCTCTTTATATAGACAGGACCTTGGTAAGCACAAGTATATTCATAGGTTCCAGTACTGGGTCCCCGATTTAGATCCATGGTCAACTTTTCCTACACACTCAATGCACACATCAGTAGATCCAAAACACATGATATGAAACATAACATAATGTCAACAATATATGTAAGCATATAAACCACATTGCATTAGAACTGAAATATCCTAGCATCGATTTCCTAAACCATTTTCATCATATTGCATTCATACATTTAGATCCATATAAAACATCAACATAAGCAGAGACTAAATCAGAACAGAAACATCTCAAAAGTACCCTGATTACAAAATCAGGTGCTGAATATATAACACAGGATTCCACCAATCCTCAAAAGTATAAAAAGTCTCTCTGATAGTCAAAGTATGTCAAAGCATAAACTACTGAAAGCATGGGAACAAAATAGTAAACTATAACAGTCTAGTGTAGGTCTCACATATCCAACAGTTCCATCTTAGTCAAGGAAACTGTTATGCCCCTAATTTTTTTGATAATGAATTCATTTTAATGTTGTTTCTAGAAATATTTTAATTGATGATAGTGTGATCATGCCCCCTCGGGAACGAAATCGAAGGAAAAGAATAAAATCCTATAGTTGAAAGAATGTATCACTTGTAGGAAGCGGTTAGGACCAGAAAGAATGGAGTAGAAGAAGTGGGAAAAGATGATGCGTTTTAAGAATAAAAACACTAGTACCAAGTTAATTACATGAAAATATGAGTGATGAGACTTATAAAATGATGTTAGAGCAAGATTTATGGTAAAATGTGCAGTATTGACAGATTTGTGGAACAAATGAAGCAAATCTGCAATTTCCAGAATTGTCACAAAAATGGCACTGTGCGGCATAAAAAATCTTAGGCACCTTCAATTTGGTTCCCGATTGACTAGAAAGAGAACAGAAATGTAGTTGTAGTTTCCTAGGAGGAGTTTTGAAACTCCTAAATGGCTACAAAGACCAATATAAGCCTCAAAATTTACCATTTCACTATTCACTTTCACTTTCCTCCATAGTAATTTTGAGAGCTCTACAGAGAAGATGGTAGTCCCTATGAGGAAGCATCATTTTGAGATGAACCATCGATATCAGCACCCGGCCGACTACCCACCTCCGGTAAGTGCTCGTAAAACTACCTCGTAAATTTTGTAAATTTCAATTTCATGCATTTTTGTAGCTTTTACAGCCAGTTGAATTTTGAGTCGCATCCAATATTCTGAATCACAACCTGCAAAACCCGTGTCACATCCAGTATACCCCGGATCACATCCAATTTTTCTAGATTCCTGCATCGTATCTAGGATACTCTGGATCATATCCCATTGCCTTGTTTTTGTCTTGTTTTGAATGCTATGTTGGCTATGTTTCGTACCCCATCCATTTAAGCTTGTACCCTATGTTTAGGGTCGCATCCCATATTTCAGGGATCGCACCCTGTAGTCTCCATCGCATCCTATATTTCTATGAGCATTTCTAGTAAAGGAGATCACACCCTATCAATTCAGAATTGCATCTCGCTGTGAGACTTAGAAATGTATTCTTCTGGACTTGTTTTTTTTCCGTGAACTTGAAATTACTTAGTTGATTAGGAGTCTGCATCTTTGTTGTAGATAGAATATTGATGTATCGTTGTGTTTGTCAAAATAGACCTAGTTTAAGGTAGTTGCATTTCATGGAACCTACCCAGGTCATCTGCTAGCTCTATCTAGACTACTTTCTGACGATGAGCAGACTACAGTGATCCAATGTGGATTACGTTCTTTGATAGGTTTACCCGAGATAGGGTCAAACCGAGGGTTGTTGACTGCTCTTGCCGAGAGATGGCACTCAGAGTAGAACACCTTCCATCTGCTGAATAGGGAGATCATAGTGACTCCAGAGGACGTATGGAAGATACTTTGAGTTTTGATGATTGGTTATGAGGTGCGCTTTGAGTCGACAGCTGATGTGGCAATTGGTGTTGCACGTCGATATTTCTAGGACGACACCATTTATTGTAGATACCTCTCATGGGACTATATGGTTGATCAATATGATTGATTATCCATGTACTTAGCAGATCTGATAGGTGGCATCCTGATGCCAGACAGAGGTCAGCAAGGATTCATGGTCGGCTAGGAAGACATGTTAGAGCAGATGGTTACCCATAGACAAAGATTTGCATGGGGTATTTGTATTTTAGCCCATATGTATCGAGAGCTTAATGACATAGTATATCATTATACCTATAGTATGAATGTGGGTATCCTTATTCTTCAGATCTGGGTCTGCGATAACATCCCTGTTACATGGCCAATTGTAGATAAATAGTGAGTACCAGAGCAGCCTTATGTATACATGTATGCAAGTCTCATTCAGCAGCCCCATTTGTGCAAGGTAGAGTACTGGCGGTGGCTCTTTGATGATATGACCAAGGTCATTTGTCAATCGTATTTAGACTACAAGGAGTGGACCTCAGATGTATGGCAGGTACCTTTTTTATTTTAGAGCAGGTATCTCATAGGGAGGACCAGATACATGATAGAGCGGTTCATTCATACCCAAGTGCTGAGATGGTGCGCTCGATGATAGGACAAGATACAAGATATTATTGTTTATGCACAGATCTGAGATGAGGCACCATTATAGGGTGCCCAGTTGAGGTATGAGACAGTGCATCAGGAGATTTGTGACATGGTTGGGGTAGACTAAGATCTCCACCTTGATGTTTCTAATGTAGGTGTTTTATATGGTTATGCCACAGAGATGCTCCAGTATCTATTTCCTTGTTTCACAATGCTAGAGGAGGTTATTCCATGCATAGATGAGCCTTTATATTATGATCTTGATGATCGTCCAGCCAGAGGGAGAGGAGGATCTCAAAGAGATAGGGCCACCAGCAGACATGGAGGTTGGGATGGTGGCAGGGATGGTGGCAGAGATGGAAAGTGTCCTCCTCCAGATGAGAGGGATGATGGTGGAGATGATAGGGGGTGGCACAGTGGGTGGCCACACAGATGTTGCTAATGGGAGTGGGGAGGGTCGGTATACCTGATTTAGATTTGTTTCTCCTTGGATCAATCCTAGTCCATTACTTATAGGAGAGTAGCAGAGACAGGAGCCACAGAGATAGCCAGACAAACCATAGGACAGGGCCTCAGGGCAGGATGCAGGCAGGGGATCTGGTAGGGATGGTGATGCTCTTTCATAGTGTGAGCAGGAGAGAGAGCAGCTGAGGACATAGATTACAGCTCTAGAGGTGAGAGCCATAGCAACACAGTCTAGGATTGCTATATTAAATGCCTTTCTTATAGATAGGGATAGGCAGATGGAGAGACTCTGAGTAGAGAGATACATACAGGCCCACACAGCCACACACCAAGGACAGAGGGCCACATATTATTATGCTCTTTATCATGTGGCAGTTCCAGAGGGGCAGAGAGCAGTGTCATTTTCACAGTTAGCCTAGCAGTCTGAGGGATTGATGCCTCCTCCTCCTCTATTTGTACCTCCTCCTCCTCCTCCAGATTAGGGAGAGGGAGGGAGCCAGATCTGATTTATATTGTCATAGTTTGTATATCTGAGTTCACATTATATATCTGGATCCTTCTGAGATCCTCTTTTGTATATGACATTCATATATGTATATCTGATTCATTCTGTCTTACTGATACTCTTTATGTATACTTGTGCCATATTTTGATCTGTGGAGCCTGTTTTGAGAGATATATATGTGATGCACTTGCTCCTAATTCTTACATGTTTTTTGAGTTCTATTTTCTCTGGTAGATGTGATAGATCTTATTTACACATGTGATGATATCTTGGTCTCAGGATGAGTTAGATTTAGATGGTAACATCATTTTTTATTTGATCACTGATATACATATGTTTTAAATAATACTTATGTGAAGATGCAAATGTATGTTTTTTATTTTCTTTATGCAATTAAAATGTATGGATGCACTTAGGATGTAAAAGTAAAAATGCAATACATGGATTCTTTGTTTTGGTATTTCCCTGTTGCTTCTTTTTATGAATGCAAAATGTATGCTATAGATGCGCAACGATATATATATCAGTATATGGATATTGTAATTAACTTGATTTAGAAGAAGAAGAAAAATTGAATTAATTTGGAGCTCAAAAATGCCTCTAATGTTTCACCTTTCTTGTTTATGTCCCATGCAATTGTCAAAAATGTAATGATATGAAGACTCTTAGGACTTTGTCACTGGTATGCAAATGTATAGCTTTTTATCATCATTGGGTGCTCTTTTAGAATGGATACCACCAGATAGTACAACCATCACTAATACCCACTGATATTATGATAATATGAATACTATGTTTTATTGGAATGTCAGAAATAGACTTAGGCATCAAGGCATAGAAGCCAAGATAACAAAATAGTCACCTTCCTTTTAATATACCATATTATGTGTAAGGAAAGATATTGAACCCGAAATGACCTTGAAAATTCATATCCTTGAGTACATTATGCTTCGTATACCTTAATGAGAATCTAGATCTAGAAAAAAAACAAGGAGATTATCCCAAACTTACTGCTATTTACACGTAACAAAGATCGAGATATATGCGGCTATCCACCCATAGCGGCAGCTCTTACCATAAACATCCAAGTTAGGTGAAATTTATAGGATTATTTGAAACAATCAACATATGCAGAAAGCCAAGAAAATGTTATACCCCCTATCCTTGTGACCCTTTGTCTTTGTGCAGATGTCATGGAGTAACTCGGAAGGCATAAAAAATCATCAATTATGGATCAAGAAAATAAAATTTATAATTACTTAGATGCCCCTAGTTGAAAATATCATCAGGACATGAAAGAATCATAATCAAACCAATATCAAACTATTTGTTTAAGTAGTACTTGTTCATTCATATGTCAAACACAGTAAAGATTCATCAATCAGAAAATTAGAATACAAGCAATATGGTGTTCCATGTCTGTGCATTGATAGGATAATCCGTTCATGTTTGCGATCCAATATAGCCATGTAGGAACTCTGTTATTGTAAATGTCATGTCTAGATACATGATGTTTGAAAAGACACCATTGTTTTGAAAACTGACACCATTTTGCATGTATCAAGAAACATTATGCTCACGAGGCAAACCATCCTAAAGAAACCTAGCAACCGCAACCTACCAAGCTAGCAAAGATGCCTTCAGTGCAGAATGACTTATTCTTAAGATGTAAATGAAAACAAATCCCAAGAGAGGATAATATAGCCATTTAGGAAATGAAGTCAGCATTTGGAGCATAGGAGTAATTATGAAGGCTTAGTGTCAGCAATGCTTTGATACATGGAATGCAGAACACAAGTGATGCCTGATTGCCAGGTTTTCACCACTTAGCAAGATATTTTCTTTTATTTTTGCTACCAAGATGCCCATTTTACTAGGTTCTCATCAAGGCGCTTTTCTCTTTTTCAATTTTTTTTCTATTTTTTCTTTTTTGAATGTTTTTGTAGTATCAAGGCGCCTATTTCCTAGCTTTTCACCAAGGATACCCTTTCTGCAGGACCTTTTTCCATTGAATTTGGATTTCTTCAAGATCAATTTTTTGATTTTTTTTGGTATTTTGTAAAAACTTTTTTTTGTATAGGCTCTACTAGCCGAACATTAAGCCTAGAACCGCTTCAAATGTAGAGTATTGATAGGATCTAGAAGAATGTCTCCCTTAGGTGTAGCCAGTTGATAAGCTCCAGTCCCAAAAGTGGCAGTGATAACATAAGGTCCCAGTCAATTAGGTTCAAACTTTCCTTTATGTTCTCTTTTAGGCTAGTTCTTAGGATTCTCTTTTAGGAAGAGATCTCCCACTTTAAATTTGTGTGGATTTACCTTTTTATTGCACCCCTTGGACATAAATTCTTGGTACACCTTCAGATGGTCAAATGCATGTTGTCTGCGCTCATCTAGTAGGTCCAGAGAATTCACCCTATCTATGCGGTACTGCTCATCAGTAACCATACCTTTTAAAGATATCCGCAAAGATAGGATCTCAACCTCAATAGGTAGTACTACTTCAGCGCCATAGACTAGAGAAAATGGCATGGCTCCAGTTGGTGTTCTGATTCTTGTTTGGTAGGCCCATAGTGCCAGATTTAGTTGTAGATGCCAATCACTGTCAGACTTACTTATAGTTCTGTGTAGAATCTTTAGAATATTTTTGTTAGATGCCTCAGCCTATCCATTACCTTGAGGGTAATAGATTGAGGAGCAATGTTGACTGATATGGAATTGTTCACAAAGGTCATCAATGTCTTGATTTTTAAATTGGCCCCCATTGTCTGTTACAATTGAAGAGGGTATCCCATATCTACAAATAATGTAGTTCAGAATGAACATAGCCACCTG
>MU227513.1:5086605-5096862 GCA_018584345.1 Thuja plicata
TGGTTTCTCTTTTATTGGTGTCTTTTCACCTTGAGTATCATCTTGAGTATCTTTATTTATGTCAATTTGATCATTGATGGGAACTTCATCTTGTTGTGCAGAGGTATCATCAGTGCACATTTCTTCAGTGCTTACAAATGCCTCATCAAATTTGTCCATATATTTTTCAGATGCAGTCATGGATATCTTTACATTGTCAACCACTACAGTGTCTTCTAAGTCTTTATCTGTATCAGAAGTTATTGCCACTGTGGGTGCTGAAACCTGTGGACCTGTCATAGGTGCAATCTGAATCACTAGTTTTGTAACCTATTTGGGAGGAGCTAGAGTAACTTTTATTGTAGGTGCCATTGGTGGATACATGTGTCTATCCATAAACACTTGTTCAAATGTATTTTCAGTCTCCTTACCTATCTGCTCATATTCTTTGTTCATAATATGTAGGTTCCTTGTCTTAGTTTAGAGATGAGGCTTCACCAGATCTAATAATATAGCCTTCTCATCTTGCGAGCATACATGAAGAAGAGTATATAATGTTTCTTCTCTTATCCTCATTTCTTCCTCAATTGTATGTCTTTTCATGATCTCCAACAAGTTCCATAGCTGATTCGGTTTCACTGTCTTGAGTTCAAGAACTGTCTTCTTGAACTTGATCATATGAGATATGATCATAGAGTGTATCTCAGTCTTATCAATTTCTTGATACTTGTCATAGACTTTAGAAAGTGTATCTAATCTCCCTTTATTTACAATCTTGTTCCTCAAAAAATTTAGACTAGGTCTGAATCCTACCTCAGGAGGAGCTTGAGTATTCTTTGTTTTTCTCTGAGTGTTCCTTAAGGATGGGTGATTTATGGGTGCTTGTTTTCTTCCTCTATTCTTCTTGCTTGCTATAGAAAGTGGAGATGAATCTAAGTCAATGGTGGTAGAGGGCACAGAGGTGCTCTCCACTTTCTTCTTCTTCTGGATCTGTTCGGCTTTCTCAAGTTCTTTTTCTATCCTGGCATCTCTAGCTTTGTCAAGATCTTCTTGAGTGACTCCATAAACTTTCAATATGTTAGATGTAATTCTAGATGCTTTCCTTTTATTATTAGCACTATGTAAAATAGTATCCATGTCATTTGTCTTCTCTTTGTAAGTACCCCACCTAGGCTCATTAGGATCTTTGGGTGCTGACAATAGAACTTGCGCATATCCTTCTAACACATGTTCTTCCACTTCGTAACCAAGTGGATGAATCCATTTGGTTCTAGGTTCAACTACCTCCATACATGTGCAATTTATTTCTACCATGAAACATATGGTATCCTTGTATTTGTCAACTATCTTCTCAGATAGTCTGAACCTATTCTGCATTTTGATCTTGAATGTCTTTATATCCATATCTATGGCATCCCTTGCACTGCTTTCTTAAGTGACCTTAAGAGAAATCTGAGACATTGTGGGTTTTCTCCTATCTAGATAAAGGTTTACAACCTTTCCAACTATATGGAAATACAAGTAGATGATCAGAGATCCAAACCTGAATGTCTTGCTCCTGTCATGCTTGATAATTTGAATGTTGTCAATCAATTGACCGTGCAAGATCTCACATAGGTTGTATTGAGTGTTGTCCTTCACCATTCTGATAGCTGCTAGGACTGTTGATGCAGAGACACTGTTCAACCTGCTTGCTTGCTAAAACTTATGCCCAAGTATCATTGTTAAGAGTTTTATGTCATCTTCTTTGATAGGGTCAACTGTCATTCTGCGCTTGTCACTTCTAGATAGGCAAACTTGCTCAATTTGTTTCTTAACATCCTTACCAGTAGGAAAAACTAGTCCAGTATTGGGAAGTCTAGTTAATTCATGGATTAGGTCTGTAGTGATGCGCATAGGGACCTCACCAATCCAATAAAGATCATCATGTATTCTGCTTAACAAAATCCTCACCCACTCTGGCTCATCAAACTCCTGCACATTCGAGTATTTGAAAATAGGGTTATATGTCAAGTGCACAAACTCATCCTTGAATGTGTAGTCAATTTTCATCATAGATCCTATATGAGTGGCCATGCTGATATCTCCTATTGTTTCCTTCTTACAGTAAATATACACGCGGATATCTTCCACATGAACAACACCTAGCGGGCTTTTAGAGAAATCCCCTTCCACATCATCTAGTATGGATTTGAATGGATGCCTCTTGAATACAAATCTATTCCTCTCTGCTATATCAAACACAACTGGGGTTTCCATACTTACTTGGAACATGCTTAAGTAGGGTTTCATGAAATTTTGAAACAACGCAACTGCTAGGGTTCCGTTTCAAACTTCTTGTCCATTCGCTTAACTGCCAAATCTGTTATGCTTCCGTGCCTTGATGTCTAGTGCTCCAATGCTCTCCAAATTCTATGCTCTCTAATGCAAGTGTGAGGAATATCAAACACTTACTTTCTTTTATACAATCTACTGCATTTAATGTTTGCAACCATACACAAATTACTCAGATATTTTGAAACTTAGATCCCGATGCATTATAGATAGTGCGTGAATGCACATAGCAATATTATGTTATTGTAACCATGATTTCATAGGTGCATACTCAGAGGTGAGTATACCAACCACGTAGGGGTCCTGAGCTAGAATAGCTCCCCCTAAGACCAAGAAGGTCTATTCAAGCAGGAGTAGAGGATGCGTCCATTGTGGATGCATCAACTACTTTGTCGAGATCATTGTCCTTCTTTACTTAAACCCAAATTTTTCTTGAATCTTCATTTGATTGAACAAACTTAAATTCTCCTTTCTCTTCAAATAGTGATTTCTTAGGATCCTCTTGCTTTTGAGTTTTGGACCTACAAAACCTTGAGATGTGTCCAGCCATTCCACATGTGTGACAAATGATAGGAGGTCTGATGCTCTTATTTATCATGCTACATTGCTTTGTTGTGTATCCATTGTAGTTACATATCTGACATGTAGTGTTCTATAGATTCCTTTGAGGTTGATTTCTCTGATTGTTTTGATTCATTCTTCTTTGATTCTGCTATGACTAATTTCTTTGATTTGTTCTGCAATGTATAGCCCTGTGACCAAATTTATTACAAGAGAAAAAATAACCATTAAAGGGTCTTACCTCTTTGCAATCTCTTTCCAAATGACCATGTTTATTTCATGCATAACAAGTTCTCTTAACTTGCTTGATTTCCCTTTTTGCTAGATCTTCTTTAATCTCTTCAATATTTTCAACTTTCCTTGCTTTTGAAGATGCTTCATGAGGTTTCTCTCTTTCTTGTATTGAATTGACTTCAGTTTGTGTTATATTGAATCCAAGACCAGTAGTGTCACCTTTTTTTATTTTGTGCATTGAGCTGAGATTGAAGTGAATCAGAACTTGTGTGAAGTTTATCAATCTTATCCTTTTCTTCTGTTAATTCAGATTCCAACTTCTTTTTTATGTCTTCCAATTCTAGAACTTTCATGTTTGCTTTTAAAAGTTCATCATCTAGTTGTTTGCTTTCTTTGATCTTTTCTTCAATATCAATTTGGCTATCTATGAGTTGTTCATCCATATTCTCAACTTTATCTTTCAGAGACATATTCTCTTCATTGAGATTTTTTATCATTTTCCCTAAGTCACTTGTAGAACAATCTTTCAAATGTTTTCTTAGTTCCTTGATAAGCATTTGTGATCCATCAACTTTCAGTCTAAGTTCTTCATTTTATTTTTCAGATCTATCAAGATCTTCAAGAGCTACTTCAAGATTCTTTTTCAAATGTTTTTCTTCTATTGATTCCATGATCTCCTCAAGTGGTTAAACTTATTTGCTGAGGACCAGAGCTCTGATACCGATTGTTAGAAACACTGAGAGGGGGGGTGAATCAATGTTTGTCTATTAATTACTTTTTAGCAACTTAAACATAAATCAAACATACATAGAATGAAGCTTAACATAAGAACTCATAACACATGATATGGTTATTGGGAAACCTTGATCACGAGAAAACCCTAGTGGGAATTAGTACCCACAAATATTGTACTAAGTATAATGAACCTGTGAGAGTTCCTTTGCCTTGTTAGAAGCAGTCTTTACAATATGAGTACAATGACCTAGTTAAAGGTCTGACCCTATTAGGAGTCTTTTACAAAACCCTGTTTAGAGGTATATGGCTCACTACCTAGGCTCACTTCCCAATAAGATGAAGGCTACAACCTTTTGAAAGATGATATGCACTATATCAAAATGAACTACTGTGATGACACTGTTGTCTAATCACTTTTGTGTATGCGTAAATACTCTTACTCTCTTAAAGAGCTATATCATATACTGACTTCATTTTACTGTCCCTCTGTATCTTCCTCTTGCATAATAATTGATGTGTGTAACATTACTTTACATTACATACTTATATGTTCATATCCGAATAGGCGCGACCCAAAACA
The DNA here is from genome assembly GCA_018584345.1 of Thuja plicata. Lineage (NCBI taxonomy): Eukaryota > Viridiplantae > Streptophyta > Pinopsida > Cupressales > Cupressaceae > Thuja > Thuja plicata. Next base: position 5,091,029 of record MU227513.1, read on the forward strand.
AAACACTAGTCAGCCCTAAAACAAAATATACAACACTACTGAACAAGTCATCTCAAGCATGTTTACTACAATGTTAATTACATCATTGAAAACATATAACCAAAGGTGCTTAGCCTTTAGATTACAAAATAATTCATGCTAATCAAAACAGTAGTCGGGTTCCATGCTCTGTCTTCTGGAATGTTGGTCTACTGATCTGCTTGTAACTTTGTCGTACTGTTGTTCTGTAAAATGCGTGTCTGGATGTAGCATGTACACATGTCATACAACTTATATCTAAATGTGCATAATCTGAATCAATCTCTCACACATGCATTTATGTGTTGATCATTGAGTATCTTTGTCTGCCATGTTTTCATACTTAGTCATTTTGTCTCTCATGACAGAAACTAAACATGACTTTGTTGCCATGATGACAACACAAAATGAGTCATGCATCCTCAGGAAGTCAACTTGCCAACATAAATTGACTTAATAGAACATGTCATGTTAGTTAATAGTCACGATGCTAACGTGATGTTTTCTTTCCCAGAGTTTGATTCCTTGTCGTTGATAAACCCAGACCTGATTGATTGGACTAGTATGGATCCTACTCCTATCCTTGACTTTCCCAATGACTATACCTTGGCTTGTTATCTAAACACTTGTGAAACCTATCCTTCTTCCACCAATTCAAGGAGCATGAACATGTCACAGGAGGATATTAAGTTTCTCAGTCAAAAATTGAAAAATAAAAAGAAAAAGGAAACTGACGGTGAAAACCACGTTGTGGCAGTGTCGGATCCTAAAATAGTAAAAAAAAAAGACGTATCTGATGGTGAAAACCTCTCAGAGGAACCAAAGGATGAGATTCTTGATATCCTCCATGAGCACTTTCAGGGAAGGTCTTCAATTCTGATATAACCAACACAACCAGTTAATTTAGGCACAATTGAAGATCCTCAAATAGTACACCTAGCATGATCTTTGTTAGAAGAGGAAAAGGTACAATTCACTAAGTTCCTAAAATAAAAGAAGATCAAATTTGCATGGTCTTATATGGATATGCCTAGAATAGATCCTAATCTAATCATGCACCACTTATCTATAGCTCTCAAGATAAAGCCCGTGAAACAAAAACTTAGAAATATGCATCCTCATGTCGCATTTCTAGTAAAGGTGGAGCTAGAGAAATTGTTAAAAGCTAGATTTATCAGAGTCATTGCCTATGCAGAATGGATCTCCAATGTGGTCCCCATATCTAAATCTGATAAATCTATCAGGATATGTATAGACTTCAGAGACTTAAACAAAGAATGTCCTAATGATGACTTCCCCCTGCCTAATATTGACATGATCATAGACCTCACAGTAGGCTACCAAATGTATTCATTAATGGATGGATTCTCAGGCTATAATCAGATAAAAATTTCCCCTAAGGATCAAGACAAGACCACATTTACATGTGCATGGGAAACCTTTTGCTGGAACGTCATGCCATTTGGGTAAAAGAATGTTGGTGCTACGTATCAAAGAGTAATGATCACTATATTCCATGATATGATGCACAAAAACATGGAGGATTATGTGGATGACACCTTGGCTAAATCTAAAGAAAGCAACACTCATATTGATGATAAGAAAGATATTGGATTGTATGGAGCAATTTCAACTTAGGCTCAATCCAAAGAAGTGTGCCTTTGGGGTCCAATCAGGAAAGCTCTTAGGGTTTATTATTTTAGCAAAGGGAATTGAGGTAGATCCTGCAAAGGTCAAAGCTATTTTAGAGATGACTCCTCCATGCAACATTAGTAAAATGAGGACATTTCAAGGGAGACTTCAATCAATTAGGAGGTTCATGTCACAACTTGTTGATAGAGCACAACCCTTTACCAAATTACTACATAAAGGGGTCACCTTCAAATGGGATGAACACTATGAAGCCAACTTCAGGGAATTAAAAGGGTACCTAGCTACTCCTCCTATTCTTATGGTTCCTATTCATGGAAAACCCTTACTCATGTATATTTCAGCTATAGTGACATCACTAGGAGTGTTGCTCACACAGGAGGATGAAACTAAGAAAGAAGAGTGATCTACTACATCAGTAAAACACTAGTCTCCTATGAGATCAATTACAGCACTATTGAGAAAGCATGCTTAGCAGTCATCTTTGCATCACAAAAATTAAGACACTACATGCTCTCACATACAGTAAGGCTCATTTCTAAGATCAATCCTTTGAAGTACCTTTTAAGCAAAATAGCATTAACAGGACATCTGGAAAAATGGGTCCTCATTCTAAGTGAATTTGATATTGAGTATGTGGACAGGATGACTATTAAAGGACAAGTCATCGTAGATCAACTAGCTGATTCACCCCTCCAAGATGATGAACCTTTAAAGATTGAATTCCCTTATGAGACCATTATGCATCTAACTGGTTACCCGTGGAAGATGTACTTTGATGGTTCTTTCACACAACAAGGCTCTGGATCAGGAGTTCTATTCATAACTCCTCAAGGCTACAAGATACCCAAGTCTTACAAATTGATGTTTCCTTGCACGAACAACATTTCAGAATGTGAGGCAGTCATAAATAGTCTAAAGCTCACCATGGAGTGGAATATTGTAGAGTTACATGTGTATGGTGACTCCTAGTTCATTATCAATCAAGTTAATGGAATTACCAGACAAAATATGAGAATTTGGCACCCTACAAACAACCGATTGATGACTTAAAGAAGTACTTTGTCTTCATCACATTCTAGCAGATACCCAGAATAGAGAACAAAGTTGTAGATTCTATGGCTACATTAGCGTCCATGTTACAACTAGAAGAACATTAATTCTGCTATGAGTTCTTGGTGGAAGAATTATCCTATCTTTCCTTTGATACCCCTAAATACCAAGTAATCTGTGCTTTGAACACCCCAAACCAATCATGGTATACTAATATCCTTGCTTAGCTGGCTGACCAAACTATTCCCAACAATCTATCCATAAATGAGAAAAGAGCCCTAATTAGGACAGCATCGTTTTATGTCCTCATAACTAATAACTTATATCAATGAGGTCTCAACGGTATGCTTCTTATATGTTTAGAACTTGAAGAGTCTGAGCGTTAAAAGAAGTCCACGAAGGTGTATGTGGATCACATTCGAACAACTTTTCGCTAGCAAAGAAACTATTCAGAGTAGGCTATTACTAGCCTACCATGGAAAAATATGCTACTCAATTTTACAAAACATTTTTTAAATGTCAGAGACATGGAAATCTCATCCATGCTCCTGCCAGAGAACTTATACCTTTCATTACACATTGGCCATTTTAGCAATGGGCCTTTGACTTGGTTGGACAAATATATCCCAATTCTTCCAATGGACACAAGTTCATCATTACTACCACTAAGTATTCTATGAAGTGGGTCGAGGTCATGCCACTAATCAAAGCCACTGAAAAATAGGTGGCTATGTTCATTTTGAACTACATTATCTGTAGATATGGGATACCCTCTTCAATTGCAAAAAACAATGGGGGCCAATTTAAAAATCAAGACATTGATGACCTTTGTGAAAAGTTTTACATCACTCAACATTGCACCTCAATCTATTACCCTCAAGGTAATGGACAAGCGGAGGCATCTAATAAGAATATTCTCAAGATCCTACACAAAACTATAAGTCTGGAAAAGACTGGCATCTACAACTGAATCTAGCACTTGTGTGTGTATATTTGTGCACCTATTGCCTGTGACACAACACTTAAATAAGTCATTCTGTTAGTGAGAAACAAGGGTTAATGAGCATATAAAACCCTAACATCGACCTATTGCTTTCTAACTAGGATGAGTGTAGCAAATAACATAAAATCCCTTAGATTATGCTAAATACCAGTGCCATAAACAACCTAGCATGAAAGATTTGGGTTTAAAATAGCTATTTAACTATTAAAACATGCCTATTGTTCTAAAATGAACATTATAACCATGAAGAAAGTGACTAATGGAGTGTGCATGAAGCTAGGAAGGAAAGGGTAGCATAACAATGCTTTGAGATTCCTTCAAAATCTTGGCATAACAACACTACTATTCGAAATTTTAGGCCTATTATGAGCTCCAAATCCCTTCAATTTATAGAGGAATGGGAGAGAGAGAGGGGAGACAAGGTTCAATAATGGAGCCCCTAAGGTCATTAATGAGGTGTAAGAGCCATTAATGCCTTGGGCATTAGTGAGAGATGGGCAAGAGAGAATATCCATTAATGGGTCATTAATGAAATTTATTTAAGAGGCATGGGATGGAGTAAGGCTCAACTTGGCAAGTTGGTCCTTAGAGAAGTCAGGCTTGAGAAAGTTGACTTTCTCAAGTGGGTTGAGTTGTTAATCATTCCTTAATGGAATGTGACAACATTATAAGGTGGGTTAGGATAGAATTAGAATTAGGATTACATTAGCATGGGGGGAATAGGTTGAGATGGGTTAGAACCCAGGGTAGAAGTGGTTGAGATAGGTTAGGTTGGGGTTTAAGGGAATATAAATGAAATGAAATAAACTTATTTAATTCATTTAATATATAGGAATTAATTATTTAAGCATTTTATTACTTTTTAATAATTAAGGGGACTATAGCCATTTTAATTAAATTAAATAGGCTAGGGGAATGGGTTATTTGCAAGTGGGAAATTGATTTAGGGGTTTATTTAATTTTCTTATAATTAAATACTATATCCATGTTTGAATTTGATTTGATTTAATTGGTTTGAATTGATTTGAATTATATGGCTATAATAGTTGATATAATTCAGTGGTAAAAATCACCTAGGACATTAAATTTGATTTAAAAAAATGAATTATGCCAACATAACATTGTCATGACATAATTGGGGGTATGATCACACTTAGGGAAAATAGGGTCTATAGTTGGAGCAGACCAAATTTAGGTGGTTACATTTTCCCATCTTTGAATTGATGTGCGAGCAGCGCATTGATTCAAAGAAATTTTTTGATTTTGACTTCAGAAAGATTGAGAATTCCATTCTTGGTTGTCGAATGAAATGTTGATGAGATCAGTCTCACACTTGATCAAACTATACTGATAGAATTGATTTTGAACTTGGTTGTCATCTGAAGATCAATAAAAGATTTTTAAAGATACCAATTTTGAACTTGGTTGTCATCCAAATATTGGTAATACTGAGTGTGAACTTGGTTGTCGTCCAAAAAGCCAGTATGAAGCTGCCAGGAGCTTAATAAGAATCTTTTAAAATGAGGAAACACAAGATATCCAGCTTATGAGAACCAAAGCTTTCTATCCAACAGTTCTGAATTTAGTCAAGGAACTGTTATGCCCCTAATTTTTTTGATAACGAAGTCATTTTAATGTTGTTTTGAGAACAAATTTAATTGATGATAGTGTGATTATGCCCCCTCGGGAATGAAATCGAAGGAAAAGAATAAAATCCCTCAGTTTGAAACAACTTATCAGTTGTAGGAAGTGGTTTAGGGAAAGAAAGAGTGGAGTAGAAGAAGTTGAAAAATATGGTGTGTTTTAAAAATAAACACACTAGTTCCAAGTTAATTACGTGAAAATATGAGTGGTGTGACTGATAAAATGATGTCAGACAAAAATGTACATTCTGAGAGATTCTTGGAACAAATGAAGTGTAATGCCCCGCCAGGGAACTCAGGAGAACTTAACCTAAACAAGACACAAAGTTCACGGAATAATTTTTTTTTTTTATAAAGTTTACAAACAATATAAATAAAAATGCGGAAGCAACACAATGAAGTGAAAAACATACATGAATTACAACTCAACAAGGATTACAACTCTCGAGGGTTCCTTGACGTAGAAT
>MU227513.1:5100715-5135386 GCA_018584345.1 Thuja plicata
AGGGAAGACGTAGCCCGGTACCTGCAAACCTGTCATCACAAAGACGAACATACATGCATATATCATATGACAAACAATGGTTGAGACTAGGTTATCGTGTGGATCTCGCCGAAGCAAGTAACTACGAATCTACCCCATACCATACCAAGCACATCAAATAGTAATGAAAACATGCAATGATCCATGTGCATATAAATCTAAGGTCAGTATTGTCAGAACACCATAAACGAAATGAAATCCTAACATATACATAAGCATCATAAAATAACCCTAAATCACATATACACACATGAAACAACATGATGATAATAGATCAATAATATACTGAAATGTAACACACAAGTATCCTTAAGATCAACTGAATAACCACACATACATCAAAATGCCTAAAAGAGTTCGGCATACACAAATTGAAAAACAAACCAAGAGGTGGTTATTACATGAAGCAAATCTGTAGTTTTTAAAATTGTCATAAGAATGGTACTGTGCTGCTGAAAACATCCTAGGCACCTTTGATTTTGTTCTTGATTGATCAAAAAGAGAATAGAAATGTAGTTGTAGTTTCCTGGGAGGAGTTTTGGAACTCCTAAATGGCTCAAAAGACCAATATAAGCCTCAAAATTTACCATTTTACTTTGAATTTTCACTTTCCTCCATAGTAAATATAAGAGCTCTACAAAGAAGATGGTATTCCCCATGAGGAAGCATCATTTCGAGATGAGCCATCAACATCAGCGCTTGGCCAACTACCCACCTCCGGTAAGTGCTCGTAAAACTACCTTGTGAATTTTGCAAAATTCAATTTCATGCCTTTTTGTAGTTTTTATAGCCAAATAAATTTTGAATCGCATCTAGTATTCTGGATCGCAACCTGTAAAACCTGTGTTGCATCCAGTATACCCTAGATCGCATCCAATTTTTTTGGATTCCTGCATCGCATCCAGGATACTCTGGATCACATCTAGTTGCATTGTTTTTTCTTTTATTTTTGTTGATTTTTGCTTTTGTATCGTACCCTATCTTTGAAAGGTCATACTCGGTATTTAGGGTCACATCCCATATTTTGGGGATCGCATCTTGTGATCTCCCTCGCATCCTATATTTCAAGGATCGTATCCAGTAATGGAAGATCGTACCCTGTCGCTTCAAAATAACATCTGGTTATGAGACTTAGAAATCAAGTCTTTTGGATCTGTTTGCTTGTTGTGAACCTTGAATTACTTAGTTGATTAGGAATCTGCATCTTTATTGTAGATAGAATACTGATGTAGCATTGTTTTTGTCAAAACTAACCCAGTTTGAGGTAGTCGCATGTCGCGGCACCTACCCAGGTCATGTCCTTGCATTGTCTGGACTGCTTTCAAATGATGAGAAGACTATAGTGATCCGATGTGGATTACGCTCTTTGATAGGTTAACCTGAGATAGGGGTAAACTGAGGGTTGTTGACTGCTCTTTCCATGAGATGGAACTCAGAGCACAACACCTTCCACTTTCCAACTAGGGAGATCATAGTGACTCCAGAGGATGTAGGCAGATACTTTGGGTTGCAATGATTGGTCCTGAGGTGTGCTTTGAGTCGATGACTGATGTGGTGATTGGTGTTGCACGTTGATATTTCCAGGATGACACTATTGATTGCAGATATCTATCATGGTATTATATGGTCGATCATTATGATCATTTATCTATGTACTTAGCAGGTCTAATAGGTGGCATCTGATGCCAGACAGAGGTCAGCATGGATTCATGGTTAGCTAGGTAGACATGTTGGAGCAGATGGTCACCCATAGGCAAAGATTTGCATAGGGCAGTTGTATTTTAGCCCATATGTATCGAAAGCTTCATGAGATAGTATACCATTATACCCGTAGCATGATTGTGGGTATTCTCATTCTTCAGATCTGGGCCTGGGAGCACATCCCTATTACATGGACAATTGTAGATAGATAGTGAGAACCTAAGCAGCCCTATGTATACATGTATGAAGGTTTCATTTAGTATCCCCATCTAGGCAAGGTTGAATACTAGCGTTGACTCTTCGATGATATGACTGAGGTTGTTTGGCGACCATATTTAGACTGTGAGGAGTGGACCTCAGATGCCCAACAAGTACCCTATTTATTTCAGAGTAGATATCTCATAGGCAGGACTGGATATGTGGTAGAGCAATTTATTCACACCCGAGTGCTGAGACAGTATGGCCAACTGCAGGGCAGGATACAGGATATCACTGTTTATGCATAGATGTGGGATGAGGCATCATTGTGGGGTGCCCAACTAAGGTATGAGATAGCACACCAGGGGATTCGTGATACGGTGGGAGTAGACTGGGATCTCCGCCTTGATGTTGTTGATGTAGGTGTTTCTGATGGATACACTACGGAGATGCTCAAGTACCCATTTCCTCATTTTACTATGTCAGAGGAGGTCATCCCACACATAGAGGATCCATTAGATTATGATCCTGATGATCATCTTGCCAGAGGGAGAGGAGGAGCACAGAGAGACAGGGCCCCTGGTAGACATGGAGGTCGGGATGGAGGCAGAGATGGCAGGGATGGCAGGTGTCCTCCTCTTGATGATGGTGATGATGGAGATGATAGGGGTGGTGGGGTAGTGGGTGGCCATGTAGAGGTTTCTAGTGGGAGTGGGGAGGGTCAGTGTACCCGCTTTAGATTTGTAGCCCCCCAGAGAGATCCTAGTCCACTCCTTACTAGGGATCAGTAGAGACAGAGGCAGCAGAGGTCACAGGATAGACCATAGGACAAGGGATAGGATAGGTCTCAGGACCAGGATACAGGTAGATATGGATATCCTCTTTCTAGGTGTGAGCAAGAGAGAGATCAGCAGAGGGCTCAAATTACAGCTTTAGAGGCCAGAGTGATAGTAGCAGAGGCTAGGGTTACAGCAACAGAGTCTAGATTGGCTATATTAGATGCCTTTCTTACAAATAGAGATAGGCAGATGGAGAGACTCCAAGTAGAGAGGGATGTATAGGCCCGCATAGCTACTCATCAGGGATAGAGAGCCACATACTATTATGTTATTTATCATGCAGTAGTGCCAGACAGGCAGAGGGCAATATCTTTTTCTTGGTTAGCCTAGCAGTCTGAGGGAGCGATGCCTCCTCCACCTCCATTTGTACCTCCTCCTCCTCCTCCTCTAGATCAGGGAGAGGGGGGGAGCCAGAGCTGCTTTATATTGTCATATCTTGTATATCTAAGTTCACATTGTATATCTAGATCCTGTTGAGATCCTATTGAGATCCTTTTTGTATATGACATTCATACATGTATATCTAATTCATTCTGTCTCACTGATACTTTGATACTCTTTATGTATTTTGTTCCATATTTTGATCGGTACCATGTGGTGATATATATATATCTAATGCAGCTTCCTGACTCTGATATGTTTCATGAGTTCTCTTTCCCTTGATAGATGTGATTTGCACATGTGATGATATCTTGGTCTCTTGTTGAGTTAGATTTAGATGATGACATCATTTTATGATTTGATTTGATTACTGATATAAATATGTTTTATGTGAAGATGCAAATGTATGTTTCTTTTGATTTTCCCTTATGCAAAATAGATGTATGGATGCACTGAGGATGTAAAAGTAAAAAATGCAATATACAGATGCTTTGTTCTAGTATTTTCCTATTGCTTCTTTTTATGAATGAAAAATGTATGCTATGGATGTGCAATGATAGATATATCAGTAATACGGACGTTTATAATTTAACTTGATTTAGAAGAAGAAAATTGAATTAATTTGGAGCTCATAATGCCTTTAATGCTTCTCCTTTCTTGTTTATATCCCATGTAATTATCAAAAATGCAATAATATGAAGACTCTTAGGACTTTGTCACTAGTATGCAAATGTATAGCTTTTTATCATTATTGGGCACTCTGTCGGAACGAATACCACCGGATAGTACAACCATCGCTAATACCCACTGATATTATGATAATATGAATACTATGTTTTATTGAAATGTAAAAAATAGACTTAGGCATCAAGGCATAGAAGCCAGGATAACAAAAGAGTCACCTTCCTTTTACTATACCAGATTATGTGTAAGGCAAGATAGTGGACCTGCAATGACCTTGAAAATTCATATCCTTGGGTATATTATGCCTCATATACCTTAGTGAGAATCTGGATCAAAAAAAAGATAAGGAAATTTTTTCAACCTCACCATAGTTTACATATAACAAAGATCGAGATATATGCAGCTATCCACCCATAGTGACAGTTCTTACCATAAACATCTAAGTTAGGTGAAATTTATAGGATCATTTGGAACAATCACCATACACAAGAAACCAAGAAAACATTATGTCCCCTATCCTTGTGACTCTTTGTCTTTGCACAGATGTCATTTAGTAACTAAGAAGACAACAAATCATCAATTGTGAATTAAGCAAATAAAGTTTATAATTACTTAGATGCCCCTAGTTGAAAACATCATTAGGACATTAAAGAATCATAATCAAATCAATATCAAACTGTGTGTTTAAGTAGTACTTGTTCATTCATATGTCACACATAGTAAAGATTCATCAATCATAAAATTGGAATACAAGCAATATGGTGTTCCATGTCTGTGCATTGATAGGATAATTTGTTCCTATTTGCAATCTAAGATAGCCTTGTAGGAACCCTGTTAATGTAAATGTCGTGTCTAGATATGTGATGTTTGAAAAGACACCCTTGTTTTGAAAAGTGACATTGTTTTGCATGTATGAAGAAACATTGTGTTCATGAGGCAAACCATCTTAGAGAAACCTAGCAACTGCAACCTAACATACCAGCAAAGATGCCCCCAGTGCAGAGTGACGTATTCCTAAGATGTAAATGCAGACAAATCTGAAGCAAGGATAAGATAGCCATTTAGGAAATGAAGCCAGTGTTTGAGCATAGGTATAATTATGAAGGCCTATTATCAGTAGTGCATTGGTAGATGGAGCACAGAACATAAGTAATGCCTAATCACCAGGTTTTCACCATTTGGCAAGATCTTTTCTGTTCTTTTTGCTACCAAGATTCTTGTTTTACTAGGTGCTCATCAAGGCACTTTTCTCTTTTTCAATTTTTTTGCTATTTTTTATTTTTTGAATGTTTTTTTAGTATCAAGGCACCTATTTTCCAGGTTTTCACCAAGGATACCTTTTCTACAGGATGTTTTTCCATTGTTTTTAGATTTCTTTGGGATCAATTTTCTGAATGTTTTTGGTATTTTGTGAAAACATTTTGTTGTACAGGCTCTGCTAGCCAAACATCAAGCATAGAACCACTTCAAATGTAGAGTGTTGATAGGATATAGAAGAATTTCTCCCTCAGGTGTAGCCAGTTGATAAGCTCCAGTCCTGAAAGTAGTAGTGATAACATAAGGTCCCAGCCAGTTAGGTTCAAACTTTCCTTTTTGTTCTTTGTTAGGCTAGTTCTTAGGATTCTCTTTTAAGACTAGATCTCCCACTTCAAATTTGTTTGGTTTGACCTTCTTGTTTTACCCCTTGGACATGCATTCTTGGTACACATTGAGGTGATCGAATGCTTGTTGTCTATGCTCATTTAGTAGGTCCAGAAAATTTACCCTATCTATGCGGTACTTCTCATCAGTAACAAGACCTTGTAAAGATATTTGTAAAGGTGGGATTTCAACCTCAATAGGTAATACTGCTTTAGCACCATAGACTAAAGCAAATGGCATGGCTCTAGTTGGTGTTCTTATGCTTGTTCTATAGGCCCATAGTGTCAGATTTAGTTATAGATGCCAGTCTCTACCAGACTTACTCATAGTTTGGTGTAGGATCTTGAGAATATTTTTATTTGATGCCTTAGCCTGTCCATTACCTTGAGGGTAATATATTGAGGAGCAATGTTGAGTGATATGGAACTGTTCACATAGGTCATCAATGTCTTGATTTTTAAATTGGCCCCCATTATCTGTTATAATTAAAGAGGGTATCCCATATCTACAAATAATGTAGTTCAGAATGAACATAGCCACCTGTTTTCTAGTGGCTTTGATTAGTAGCATGGCTTCGACCCACTTTGTGAAATACTCAGTGGCTGTAATGATGAATTTGTGTCCATTTGAAGAATTGGGATATATTTGTCCAACCAAGTCAAAGGCCCATTGTTGAAATGGCCAATGTGTTATGAAAGGTATAAGTTCTCTGGCAGGAGCATGGATAAGATTTCCATGTGTCTGGCATTTATGACATGCTTTAGAAAACTAAATAGCATCTTTTTCCATGGTAGGCCAGTAATAGCCTACTCTGAGCAGTTTCTTTGCTAATGAAAAACTGTTCGAGTGTGATCCATATACACCTTCGTGGACTTATTTTAATGCTAGATCAGACTCTTCGAGTTGTAAACACCTCAGAAGTGTACCATTGAGACCTTGTTGATATAGGTTGTTATTTATGAGGACATAATGTGATGTTGTCCTAATCAGGGATCTTTTCCCATTTCTGGATAGATTGTTAGGAATAGTTTGGTCAGAAAGGTAAGCAATGATATTGGCATACTGAGATTGGTTCAAGGTGTTTAAAGCACATATTACTTGGTATTCAGGGGTATCAAAGGTAGGATAGGATAGTTCTTCCACCAAGAAGTCATAGTGGAATTGATGTTCTTCCATTTGTAATATGGATGCCAAGGTAGCCATAGCATCTACAGCTTTGTTCTCTGATCTTGGTATCTGCTGCAAGGTGACAAAGACAAAATACTTCTTTTAAGTCCTCAACTAGTTGCTTTTAGGGCATTAAATTCTCATCTTTCATTTGATACTCCCCATTTACCTGATTGATAATTAGTTGGGAGTCACCATATACGTGTAACTCTACAATTTTCCACTCCATAGCTAGCTTAAGACCGTTTACCAATGCTTCATATTCTGAGATATTGTTGGTGCATGGAAACATTAATTTTTAAGATTTGGGAATCTTGTAACCTTGAGGAGTTATGAATAGGACCCCTTCTCTAGAGCCTTGTTGAGTGAATGAACTGTCAAAGTACATCTTCCTTGGGTATTAAGTTGGATGCATGATTGTTTCATCAGGGAATTTAATTGTTAAAGGTTCATTATATTGGAGTGGTGAATCAACCAATTGATCTGCAAGGACCTGTCCTTTGATAGCTCTTCGTTCTACATATTCAATGTCAAACTCACTTAGAATCAGGAACCATTTTTTCAAACGTCCTGTCAATGTTGTTCTATTTAGGAGATACTTTAGAGGATCTATCTTAGTAATGAGCTTGACTGTATGTGATAGCATGTAGTGTCTCAATTTTTTTGATGCAAAGATGACTGCTAAGCATGCTTTTTCAATAATGCTATAATGGATCTCATAGGCAACCAATCTTCTACTAGTGTAGTAGATAGCTCTCTCTTTCTTTGTTTCATCTTATTGAGTGAGCAATACTCCTAGGGATGTAGTTGTAGCTTAAATGTATAGGAGTAGGGACTTTCCATGAATAGGCGCCATAAGAATAGGAGTAGCCAAGTATCCTTTCAATTCTCTAAAGTTCACTTCACAGTGTTCATCCCATCTGAAGGTAACCCCTTTATGTAGCAATTTAGTAAAGGGTTGTGCCATATCTACAAGTTGGGACATGAATCTCCTGATGTACTAGAGTCTTCCTTGTAGCATCTTCATTTGACTGATGTTGCATGGAGGAGCCATCTCTAGTATAGCCTTAACCTTAGCGGGGTCTACCTCAATTCCTTTTGCTAAAAAAATGAATCCTAGGAGCTTCCCTTATTGGACCCCAAAGGCACATTTCTTTGGGTTGAGCCTGAGTTGGAACTATTCCATTCGATCCAATATCTTTCTTAGGTCAGCAATGTGAGTACCTCTTTCTTTGGATTTTGCCAATGTGTCATCCATGTAGTCCTCCATGTTCTTGTGCATCATGTCATGGAATATAGTTGTCATATCTCTTTGATAGGTTACACCGGAATTCTTTAACCCAAATGGCGTGATGTTCCAGCAAAAGGTGCCCCATGCGCATGTAAATGCAGTTTTCTCTTGATCCTCTGGGGCAATTTTGATTTGATTATAGCCCGAGAAACCATCCATTAAGGAATACATCTAAAAGCCTAATGTGAGGTCTATGATCATATCAATGTTAGGTAGAGGGAAGTCATCTTTTGGATAGGCTTTGTTTAAGTCTCTGAAGTCTGTACAGATCCTGATAGATTTATCAAATTTAGACACAGGGACCACATTGGAGATACATCCTGCATAGGCAATGACTCTAAAAAATTTGGCCTTCAAAAACTTCTCTAGCTCTGCTTTTACCAATAATGCAACATGAGGATGCATCTTTCTAAGTTTTTGTTTCATGGGCTTGATATCAGGAGCTATAGATAAGTGATGCATGATTAGATTAGGATCGAGCCCTGGCATATCAGTATAAGACCATGCAAAGTTGATCTTCTTCTCCTGCAGGAACTCTGTGAACTATGTCTTCTCCTCTTCTGATAAAGATTGTGCAAGGTGGACTATTTGAGGATTTTCAACAGTGCCCAACTTTAATGGTTGTGTTGGTTCAATCAGTATTGAAGACCTTTCCTAAAAGTATTCGGGGAGGATATCAAGAGTCTCATCCTTTCGCGCCTCTGAGAGGTTTTCACCATTGGATACATCTTTTTTCTTTACTATTTTGGGATCTAATACTACCACAAAGTGGTTTTCACCATCACTCCTCTTTTTCTTTTTATTTTTTAGTTTTTGACTAAGAAACTTGATATCCTCCTCTGACATGTTCTCGCTCCTTGCATTGGTGGAAGAAGGGTATGGTTCACAAGCATTGAGATAACAAGCTAGGGTGTGGTCATTAGGAAAGTCTAGAATAGGAGTAGGATTTGTTTCAGTCCAATCAATTGGGTCTAGAAGTACCAATGTTAGGGAGTCAGATTCTGGGAAGGACAGCATCGCATTGGCATCAATACCATTAACCGACATGACATGGTTTGTTAAGTTAATTTCTTTAATATTTAGATTAATAAGAGTGAGATCATCGTTAAAAGATTCATTGTTAGTTATATGTAGACCAAACTCTAGTGACTCTTCAGTAGAAATCTCATCATCATCTCTCCGTAAAAGGAGGCTTCTTGCTTGTAGCCTATGAAATTCTTCTAGACTTATGTAATCACCAATTTCTTCATCAATGATCGGGGGAAGGAACTCTTCTTCTGCTTCAAGATTGTCAGTGTTATTGGGAGTAGTGTTAGACTTTTTATGAGGAGCTAAAGGTGCCGCAAACATGTGGATTGTATCTACTCCAATATCTTTAGTATAAATAGATATCTCTTCCCATTCATAATCATGAGAGTCTGTGACCTCATCATCGGATCGGTTTAAGTACTCAGCAATAGTTATTTGATGCACCTGGTTAGCTACCTATGGATCAAAGTGTGGTAGATCGAGGACATGTGAAATTTTGACCAATTGCCCCCGATTAGGATGTAAATCTTGTTGTTGGGGTGTCTCTTAAGTAATTTTTTCTATCAGTTATATCTCTGGACCAGCTGCTATTATGTCCCCTACCTCTTAAATGGGAGGTTGTGATAACAAAGGGCTGTGAAGATCTTGCAGTACCTCAAAGCTGGATACATAGCATTCTCCTTGGTAGTTGGGATCCTTTATACCAACATGCAATAATCTATCATAGGACCACTACTCTAGTTTGTCTGTTTCATCACTTCCTTTGTCTGAGTGTGGACTCTTTTTTGAAGTGGGTTTATCAGTTTTAGTTTTAAAACCCAGTCCTATTTTGTCTCTGGTATTTTGTAACTCCATGGGTATAGGTTCAATAAGCCCTTGTCCTATGTTGTTTAGAGGTCCTTTTCCTTTGTAACCCATTTGTGTGAGGAAATCATATCCCTTGCCATATTGTTTTGGAGATATTTTCACATGCTTGACCTCAGCTTCCACCGGTTCTCCTTTGTAAAGCCAGTCCAAGACTACATGTTCTTCTGTGTTATCTAAAGAAGCTGTGGATGCCTTTACCATGCCAGTTTCTTTATGTACTTCTGGCTCCTTGGATTCTATAGGGGTGAATTTTGATGAAGGTTTTCCATAGGATCTTGGTGATATGGGTAACTCTATCAGTGAGGGAGTCAGATCCAATTTGTACTCTCCCATACTTGTTTCTTCAAGTTTCAAGGTTTTGCTAAAACTCTTCATAACCATGTCCTTAGTGGTTTCAGGAGCCACTACATCCATAGCCTCTTTGTTGTGCGGGATCATGCTACCTGCTTTGATATTGTTGCAAGTGTTGTTAGCGTCTACAGGAATTGTCACTTCCACCCCATTATGTGGGAACTTTATGCACTAGTGGTAAGTGGATGGTACAGCTAGCATTTCATGAATCCATGGTCTCCCCAATAGGATATTGTAGGCCAGGGGTAGATCCAGAACTTGACAGGTGACATTTCTCTCAATTGGTCCGACTCTAATAGGTAGAACAATAAGACCTCTAGAGGATCTTTCTTCCTCATCATAAGCTTTGATAGTTATTTTTCTTCTAGAGTCAATTGTTTGTTCTAAGAGACCCAGTCTCTTGATTAGATCAAGTGTACAGATATTCAATCCTGCATCTCCATCTATCAATACACGTCTAACACGAGATTTATGAATAAGGACTTCAATATGAAGAGGTTGATTATGTGGATGTGTTAATGAATTATCAACCTCTTCAGAAAAGGAGAGGTAATGTGGCACTGAGATGTGATTTACCATCGCTTGGAACTTGTCTATATCAATATCTTTTGGGATGTTAGTAGCATGTAGAGCCTGTTCTAGGATTTCCCTATGTACTGTGGATATTTTGAGCAACTCAAAAATGGAAATTTTGGCAGAGGTTCATTGCAATTGGTCTGCCAAGTCATACTTTTCTCCAGGAATAGTAACCATAAGTTTTGTTGCTGGTTTAGGAATAGTTACAATAGGAACCTTGGATGTCAATGTTAGTTTTGGAGGTCCTTTGATTGTGACCTATGCTTGGCTCTGTCTTATAGCATTTGAGTGGAATGAGACACCTTTGATTGTTACCACATTAATGGATTTGGTTTAATGTCTATCATATTGATCACATTGTCATTTTTGGAATAGGTGTAGTTTACCTCATTACTCTTCCCTTTAGATGTTTCTCCTTGGTTGTAATTAGGAAAAGGTTTTTTGAATGTTGTATAATCCTCATTGGTAGTGTGTCCATCTACTTTGATCTTACCTCCTTCAATGAGGTCTTGGATGACATGTTTAAGCTTGAGGAAATTATTAGTCTTGTGTCCCTTGTTTTTGTGGAAGACACAATAGGAATTATCATCCCACCATCTGGGTTTGACCATTGGTTCCCACGGTTTGGAATCTGGGATTGTAATAAATTTGTTATCCAATAGTGTTTTTAAAATAGTCTCAAGAGGTTCTCCCAAAGAAGTGAATGTTCTTCACATTTTTCTTGGATAGACACTAATCTTTGACACAGAATGAAGAGTATTTTCAAGGTTTTTAGATCAAAATAGGTGTTTTAAAAGTCTTTGTTCAAGTGTGGAAAAACTCCACCAATTGTAGTAAAGTGACAGGTTGATTGCGATAATCTATCACTAATTATAGTAATAAACAGGTCAAGTGCGGCAATAAAAAGGATGGTTACAGCAAAATTTTGTCAATTGCAACAAAATGCGGGTAATTACAGTAAAGGGGATAAAGTCTCAAAAAATACTAACAAATGACTTCACTGTCTGATAGAATTGATTTTCAGGAACAAGGCATCTAATTTTTAGAACAGTTTGATGTTGACAACCCTAGACTTTAACACGTTTGACTCATTTTGACATTTTTGATATTGTTTTTGTGTTTTGGAAACTGATCAAAGAACAAGCACAATAGACATTGTGTTTTGTAATCTAGCATGGGTTTTGACACAAGGACAAGCAGATTAATCTAAGGAAAATTTTGGCTATAAAATACAATATTATAGGCCCAATGCTTGAATGTCTGTTAGCTCACACAGAAGGTGTCACACTACTAGGACACAAAGGTCCATGACATAGGCGCCCATGATTTTATTGTTGCCAAGTATTGTTTCCGTGATAGTGAAGATCTCTTTTACTACAAAAATACCTTGGAACACATATGTTGGGAATATTGGGGGGAAATTCTACAACCCCTTGCACTATAATAAGGTATTCATTCAGAGGTGAATCAAGTTGGCCTGTATTTTAACAAGGTTGTAGTAAGGGTGTGTGGCATCTATCCAATCAGTTTGTACGTGTGTGACTCACTTAAGAGCCTAGTTAACCATGCTAGCTCGTTAGGGATATTCACCCAATCCACACTATCATCAAAACACCTCGCTCGAGCTTGGATAGATATAAAATGGAACTTTAGTTCATGTCTTGTTCATATATTGATCGAAAAGATTACTAGTTTAAGGTCATTCTCTATGGAAGAAGTGCATTTCCCAGATAGGCCTTCCTAAAAAGTATAAAGGTGTTTAATCTAACTGCAAGTGCACCAAAAACTCAAGACACAATGTTAATTGATTAAACCCCAAAGTTGAAATGTGAACTAAGCTAAACCACCATACAAGCACAAGTGTTTAGTTTTAAGCCCAAAAGTAGGTGTTTGATTGATTGTTCAATTTTAATGCCCCAAATTGGAAATGTTTTTTTTGCCTTTGTTCAATTCTTAACCTCCACATCAATTTTAAGCACCAATATGTAAATGTGAGGTTGTGATGTTTGTCATACAATGCTCTTTTTAAAGCACCAAAATGATAAATGAATGATTTTTAAGTTGCTTTGTTAAATATGTTTCCACACCACAAGCTAAAATAATAACTTAGTACCACAAAATGTTGCAATCAAAATACATGCAATTCAGAAGTGCCTTTGAAACAATTGATACTCATAATGGCCTACTTTCCTCTATGCTTAGTGATTGGTCTAGTCCTATACAGAAACAAATAAAAAGATAGATTCTAAACAGAAAAATTCAGAAATTGGATCAGATATTGCCATGAAGGGTGATCTCCCCCCTTTTGACCATGACTTCCTCAATACGAAGGGCATTTTTAATCATTCTGTCGAAGCTTCGTGAGTCTTGCATCTATAATGTGTAGTTCAATTCGGGCACCAGGTTATTAATGAAGATCTCCATCTTCTCTATTTTGGGAATGGCCCTTGAATATCATGAAAAAATCTTCCTCCATCGTTGTAGGAAGTGCGTAAATGATTCACCAATTCTCTGTTTGGTATTACATAGATCTATCATAGTCACATCATGTTGGATGTTGTAGGAGTAATGTTGGATGAATAGTTGGATCAATTCCTCGAATGTTTTGACCTTAGGGTTCAGTTTTGAGTACCACTCCATGGCATTACCTCCTAGACTTCCTGGAAATAGACGCATGAGGTATGTAGGTTCGTTCATGTATTCTATGCTAAGAGCACAAAATTCCCTTACATGATTGTGTGGGTCAGTTTCTCCTATGTATTTTTCATACTTTGGTCTTGCCACATTGGGAGGAAATGGGACCATAGTGATACTCTTGTCAAAATGAAATGGACAAATGGTGTCCAAAGAGTATTGTGTTTTGGGCTTCTCTTTCTCTTGTTTGAGGTTTTTGAGCTCTGTTTGCATCAAATTGAGTTGTTTGGTGAGAATAGATATAGGATTTGGTACCTCATTTTCTTTGAGCTTTTCCACATCATAATCCTTAGGTAATTTGACACCTGTGGATGCTAGATGGAGGAAGTACTTTTCTTTATCATCATCAATTATCCGTTCCAATATCTTTTGGAACCTCTTACTCTATTTGAGTTTTTCATACTCATCTTCGGGGATCTCCCCTTCACTATCCAATCCAAATGGGCCATGTTCAAACTTGAGTCCTTCCTCCTCATCCGTATCTTCAAGCTTTTGGTGTTTTCCATCGTTATATTCCTCAAAATCCTCACTCCATCTGCGAGTGTCGCTATCCATTTGCAGGGAGTCTAGATCAAGTAGGGAACTACAAGAAGTTTCCCCTTGAAAGTGTGGTGTTTTAGGAGGCACTTTCAATCCTTTAGACATGTACTTGTTGCATCTTATGTTAACCATGAAGTTGTTTCTTAACTTTGTCAACATTTCCTAATAGTGCAAGTGAGAGTTTCAAACCGTTCAAGTGGGTGTGTCTAGGTAAAAGTAACTATTTTTTGTTAGTGAACGTAAATGATTCCAGTGTCAGAGGGTTAGAATGCCCTAATAGTGAGCTAGGAACCAAGTTGTTGGTAGAAAGTGGGTAGACCACACGTATTGAACCAATCGTGAAAGACTGACTAAGCATGCAAGGTAGATGTTCGAAAGAGTTTTGAAACTTCAACAGGGAGACTAGAAAAGACAACAGGAACCAAATAAAGAGCCAAAAGGGTATCCTAATAAACTAAGACTTTCTAAGAAATAATTCTACAAGTACCCACTATCCTATATGTGAGCTCCCTGATGCGAGCCTCTTATCAGACTAGATGTGAGTCTAAACCCTAGATGTGAGTTTATGCTGACCAAATGCGAGCTAGCATACCAAATGTGATCCCAAATACCAGATGCAATTTGGGAAATCCAAGATGCGATCTTATGATGTCTTTGTCAGTTTTGGTCAGTTCTAAAATTTGCATTTTGGAAGTTCATACAGTTTTTCTGATCTGTGATCATGTTTGGAGACTTGGCAGTGAGTAAAAAACACATGTATCTGAAGGTTTGAATATTGTTGCTTGTTTGAAAGAGTTTATATTTTTAGTGATTTTTCAAGCACATCAAATAGATTTTCATTGTTAGGAGGGTGAAATAGACACTCATATTTTTCCTATTCTCTAGGTGGAGGATGAAAATCTTTTCTCGTTGACTCAGGTACATACTCAAATGCTAATCAGAATACAACCATCACCAAGCATGCAATGGCTCTAGTCATGATTTTGTTTTAGCCGACTCCAAACGCAAGTGAGGGCACAATATGATGAGTGTCTTGGGGAAATTAATTTTTTCTTTGCACAAATATTATCACCCTTTCGGGGGTGAATTAGGAATTCTTTCAGTTGAAGTTGTTGTAGATTATTGGGCAATCTATTCAAAATTGTCCCCCATAGAATTGCACAAGACAAAATTTAGGTGTATAGCCCTATGAGTACCTGGATATATGTTGTCTCGCAAGCAATATTCAAGCGACTCCACTCTACATATACCCAAGCATGTTCAAGGAATGATGTTGAAATTCCATGAACAAAACTGGCTCCATCTTCTGAGGCTTTAACCTACGAGGAAGCAGCTATTTATAGTGAGTTGGAAGGGTTGTCATAAAACCTGTCCTCACTTGGGTCATTCCCGGGATATTTTTTCCTCAACCAACAAGCCCTCTACTATTAAATATACATACAAAGGATTGGCGAGCTTTGGATGTCTGGATTCCTGATTCTTCTGAAGAAGAAGAGCATACTCTCCTAATCTAAGCTATTTTCTCCCAAAACATAGTCAACCAAAGCGATTCTTTCCCTCAAGCAATGTTGTGCTTGATTTAGATGTTCCTATTTTAATGAAAACACTATGCTTGAAAGTAGATTTACCTTGTTCAATTAGCCACAATATTTAGTGAGTTTGCTTGTTCAATTTGTGTGTCTCAAAAATGAATTATACAGTTGAACTTGTTCTTTGATCCACAAGATTTAGTGATTTGTGTTGTTCATTTACTGATCCAAAAGAATTATACGATGTGATTTCTTGTTCAGTTAATCCCAAATTCCATTCAACCCATAAACTGATGTGTGAGTTTTTTATTTTCCTTAAAAGGAAAAGAGCATAGTCCTCTAGTCAGTTTAGTGATAGATTGGAAAATGTCCCTTAGTTTTTAAAGCAAGTAAATAGAGGTCAAGATGGGGGTTGGGCAACCTGAAAAAATGAGTTTGTTATGTAGAAAATCCAATGAAAAACTTTCAATATCAACCTACAAACAATCGTTAAGCTTTTCAAAAGACCACAAAAGTCAAAATACACAAATGTTAGTGGTTAGACAAAGTAGTTCACTAAAATTTTCACCAGATGCGATCCAGAAAGATACAAAATGACACAAAATTGGATGTGATTTTCCTTAGCAGATGCGAGCCTTGTTTACTGCAGTGCGAGGGCGTATCCCGGATGCGATCTAGAATGACCAAAAACGATCCTGTAATAGAATTCTGGGCATGCAAATTAGTGAAAAAATGATACAAAATGAGGCCAAATTGAAAATCAGGCCCTACGGTGGGCGCCAGAAATGTGTGCGTATATTTGTGCACCTATTGCCTATGACACAACACTTCAATAAGTCATTTTGTTAGTGAGAAACAAGGGTTAATGAGCATATAAAACCCTAACATTGACCTATTTCTTTCTAACTAGGATGAGTGTAGAAAATAACATAAAATCCCTCAAATTATGCTAAATACTAGTGACATAAACAACCTAGCATGAAATATTTAGGTTAAAAACAACTATTTAACTATTTAAACATGCATATTAGTCTAAAATGAATATTATAACCATGAAGAAAGTGACTAATGGAGTGTGCATGAAGCTAGGAAGGAAAGGGTAGCATAACAATGCTTTGAGATTCCTTCAAAATCTTAGCATAACAACACTACTATTCAAAATTTTAGGCCTATTATGAGCTCCGAATCCCTTCAATTTATAGAGGAATGGGAGAGAGAGAGAGAGAGAGGGGAGACAAGGTTCACTAATGGATCCCCTAAGGTCATTAATGAGGTGTAAGAGTCATTAATGCCTTGGGAATTAATGAGGGATGGGCAAGAGATAATATCCATTAACGGGTCATTAATGAAATTTATTTAAGAGGCATGGGAGGGAATAAGGCTCAACTTGGAAAGTTCATCCTTAGAGAAGTCATGCTTGAGAAAGTTGACTTTCTCAAGTGGGTTGAGTTGTTAATCATTCCTTAATGGAATGTGACAACATTAGGAGGTGGGTTACAATAGAATTAGAATTAGGATTAGATTAGCATGGGGGGAATAGGTTGAGATGGGTTAGAACCCAAGGTAGAAGTGGTTGAGATAGGTTAGTTTGGGGTTTAAGGGAATATAAATGAAATGAATTAAACTTATTTAATCCATTTAATATATAGGAATTAATTATTTAAGCATTTTATTACTTTTTAATAATTAAGGGGACTATAGCCATTTTAATTAAATTAAATAGGCTAGGGGAATGGGTTATTTTCAAGTGGGCAATTGATTTAGGTGTTTATTTAATTCCCTTATAATTAAATAATATATCCATGTTTGAATTTGATTTGATTTAATTGGTTTGAATTGATTTCAATTATATGGCTATAATAGTTAATATAATTCAGTGATAAAAATCACCTAGGACATTAAATTTGATTTTAAAAAATGAATTATGCCAACATAACATTGTCATGACATAATTGGGGGTATGATCACACTTAGGGCAAATAGGGTCTATAGTTGGAACAGACCAAATTTAGGTGGTTACAACACTATGGGCCTACAGAACAAGCATCAAAACACCAATTGGAGCCACGCCATTTGCTCTAGTCTATGGCGCTGAAGAAGTACTACCTATCAAGGTTGAAATCCCATCTTTGCAGATATCTTTACAAGGTCTTGTTACTGATGAGCAATACCACATTGATCAGGTGAATTCTTTAGACCTACTAGATGATCACAGATAATAGGCTTTCAATCATCTAAAGGTGTACCAATCATGCATGTCCAAGGGATAAAATAAAAAGGTCAAACCACACAAATTTGAAGTGGGGGATCTCATCCTAAAGGAGAATCCTAAGAGCCAGCCCAACAAAGAATAGAAGGGAAAATTTGAACCTAAATGGCTGGGACCTTATTTTATCACTACTACTTTTGGGACTAGAGCCTATCAACTAGCTACACCTGAGGGAGATGTTCTTCTAGATCCTATCAATACTCTACATTTGAAGCGATTCTACGCTTGATGTTCGGCTAGCAGAGCCTATACAGTGAAATAGTTCTCAGAAAATACCAAAAACATTCAGAAATTGATCTTGGAAAAATCCAAAAATAGTGGAAAAAGTCTTGAAGAAAGGTATCCTTGGTGAAAACCTGGTAAACAGGCGCCATGATACTACAAAAACATTCAAAAAAAAAATAGCAAAAAACAAAAAAAGAGAAAAGTGCCTTGATGAAAACCTGGTAAAACGGGCATCCTGATAGCAAAAAAAGAAAGAAAATATCTTGCCAGGTGGTGAAAACCTGGCAATCAAGAATCACTTGTGATCTGTGCTCCATCTATGAATACATTGTTGATACTAAGCCTTCACAATTACACATGTGCTAAAATGTTGACTTTATTCCCTACGCAACTATCTTATCCTTTCTTGGAATTTGTTTGTATTTCTGTCTTAGGGTCAAGTCATTCTGCACTAGAGGCATCTTTTCCAGTCTGATAGGTTGTGTTTGCTAGGTCATCATAGGATGGTTTGTCTAGTAATACCACGCTTCTTGATACTTTCACTACCACTATCACTTTCACGACACAAGGATGACACAAACATTGCGCTAACATGAATGGTGTTCCTAAGACCTACATTGGCTTGCAAACAAGAAGGAAGTTATACACAAACATGGGAGCCATATTTCTTGAATTCCAACCTTTTGATTATTAAATCTATACTACGCTTGAAAAATGAATCCATAGTATTTCTCAATACTACCTAAAAATAGTTTGATCTTGGTTTGATTATGGCTCTTTCGTGTCCTGATGATGTTTTAACTAGGGGCATCTAAGCAGTTATGAGCTTTATTTGATTGATTCACAATTTATAGTTGTTATGTCTTCTGAGTTACTCCATGACATCTGCGCAAAGACAAAGAGTCGTAAGAACAGGGGGCATAACATTTTCTTGGTTTTTTGCGTATGGTGATTGTTCCAAATGATCCTATAAATTTCACCTAACTTGAATGTTTATGGTAAGAGCTACCACCAAGAGCGGATAGCCGCATATATCTCAATCTTTGTTATGTGTAAACTACAGTGAGGTTGGAACAATTTCCTTGTCTATTTTCAAACTCAGATTCTCTCTAAGGTATACAAATCATAATGTACCCAAGGATATGAATTTTCAAGGTCATTGTGGGTCCAATATCTTGCCTTACTCAGATTTTGATATAATAAAAGGAAGGTGACTATTTTATTATCCTAGCTTCTATGCCTTGATGCCTAAGTCTATTTTCAACATTCCAATAAAACATAGTATTCATACTTTGATAATATCAGTGGGTATTAGTGATGGTTGTACTATCAGGTGGTATCTATTCCAAAAGGTGCCCAATGATGATAAAAAGGCTACAATATTTGCAAGTCAGTGACAAGTCCTAAGAGTTTTCATGTAGCTACATTTAAAGATTGCATGATGCATTTTGTGAAAGAAGTGAAAGCATAAGGAATTTGGGCTCAAAAATGATTTCTATTTTGTTCTTCTAAAAATCCAAGTAAATTACATCCATTTACTATTACTGATATCAATATCATTGCACATCCATAGCATACATTTTTCATTCATAAGATAAAACAGAAAGGAAATACAAAAACAACGCATTTATGCATTTCATTTTACATCCTAAGTGCATCCATACATTTTTAAATTGCATAAGAAAAACTCAGAAAACATACATTTTGCATTTTCACATAGTATCATTTGAAACATATTTATATCACTGATAAATCCACAAAACAACATAAATGATGTCATTATCTAAATCTAACTCACCATATGATTAAGATCTAATCACATGTGCAACTAAATCTATCAAAGCAGGGAGAACTCATGAATCATGTTAGATCAGAAACAACTGCATCAGATGTATAGATCAACATGGTACAAAACAAATGGCACAAGTCTACACAGAGTATCAAAGTAAAAAAATCAATCATATATATATATATATATATATATATATATCTGTGTGTGTGTGTGTCAGATACAAAAGAAAGATCTCAAAAGGATCTAGATATACAATATATATGTGTAACAATATACAAAAATCAGCTCTGGCTACCCCCCTCTCCCTGATCTGGAGGAGGGGAGGAGGTTGTACAAATGGAGGAGGATGAGGCATTGCCCCCTCTAACTGTTGGGATAACTATGAAAAAGACACTTCTCTCTATCCCTCTGGCACTGCTGCATGATAAAGAGCATAATAATAAGTGGCTCTTTGGCCCTAGTGAACACCAGTACGAGCCTGCATATCTCACTTTGTCCTAAGTCTCTCCATCTGTCTGTCCCTATCTGTGAGCAATGCATCTGATATAGCAATCCAATATCAACTGCAGTGATCCTACCCTCTAGAGCTACGATCTATTCCCTAAGCTTCTCTCTCTCCCACTCACACTGAGAAAGTGGGTCTCCGTCTCTGCCAGAACCCCTGCCAGAATCTTGTTCTGAAGGCCTATCCTGTGATCTTTCAGGCTATCTCTGCTATTATTGCCTTTGTTGATCCCCTGTAAGTAATAGACCTAGATCTATCCAGGGAGAAACAAATATGAATCAGGTGCACCGACCCTCTGCACTACCACTGGCAACATCTGCATGGCCACCCATAGCTCCACCACCCCTATCATCTCCACCATCATCCCCCTCATCTAGAAGAGGATGCCTCCCATCCCTACCTCCACCTTTGTCAGTGTCTCTCCCTCCATTCCTATTGGCACCCATGTCTCTCTAAGCTCCTCCTCTCCCTCTGGTTGGGTGCTCATCCATATCATAATCTATCAGCTCTTGTATGCAAGGAATGACCTCCTCCGGCACTGTAAAACAAGGAAATTGATGCTGAAGTATCTTTGTTGTGTATCCATCTAAGCAACCTGCATATGCAACATCCAGAAAAAGATCCCAATCTACTCCAACCAGATCATAGATCTCCTAATGTTCAATCTCATACCTAAGCTAGGCACCCCACAATGGTGCCTCATCATGTATCCAGGCATATATAGTGATATCCTAAGTCCTACCCTACCGTCAGTTGTACTATCTCAACACTTGGGTGTGCATGACTTTCTCTACATTGTATCTGGTCAACCTAATGAGGTACCTGCTCTGAAATAAAAAAGGAACCTGCCTGGCATCTGAGGTCCACTCCTCACAATCTAAATATGGACCCTAGACGACCTCATTCATATCATCAAAAATTCATCGCCAGTACTCTACCTTGCCTAGATGGGGCTGTTGAATAAGACCTGCATATATATATACATAGGCCTGCTCTAGTGCCCGCTATCTATCAACTATTTTCCATGTAATGGGGATGGTCTCTCAAGCCCAGATCTGAAGAATCAAGATACCCATAGTCATGCTCTAGGTATAGTGGTACACAATCTCATGAAGCTCACAGTACATATGGGCTAAAATACAACTGCCCAATGAAAATCTTCATTTATGGATGACCATCTACTCTAGCATGTCCACCCATCCAACCATGAACCCGTGTTGTCCTCTTTTTGGCATTAGGATGCCACTAATCAAACCTGCTAAGTACACAGATAATCAATCATAATGATCGACCATATAGTTCCATGAAAGGTATCTATGATCGATAGTGTCATCCTAGAAATACCGATGAGTTTCTCTAATTGCCACGGTAGACATCGCCTCAAAGCGCACCTCATGACCAATAATAGGGACATGTAGTATGCACCATACATCCTCTAGAGTCACTGTCATCTCCCTAGTTAGGAGATGGAAGGTGTTGTGCTTTGAGTGCCATCTCTTGGCAAGACTAGTCAACAACCCTCGATTTACCCCTATATCAGGTAAACCTATCAAAGATCATAATTCACAACAGACCACTATCACCTACTCATCATCTGAGAGCAGTCCAGACAAAGCAAGCACATGCCTTGGATATGTGCCTCTAAATAAAACTACCTCAAAATATGCCTATTTTGGAACATACAAAGATAAATCAGTGCTCTATCTACAACAAAGATGCAGACTCCTGATCAGCTAAGTTATTCAAGGTCTGCAAAAGAAAAATAGTTCAAAATGGATAAGTTTCTAAGTCTAAAAATGAGATGCGATCCTGGAAAGACAAGGTGTGATCTCTTTTACTAGATGCGATCCTAGAAATAGAGAATGCGACAGAGAATGTCGGGTGTGATCCCTGAAATATAGGATGCGACCCTAAAAATAGGGTACGATCCTGAAAGGATAAAAAATGACACAAACCAGATTTCAACTGGTAAACTAAGCTAAAAGTAGAAAAATAGGATGCGATCCAGGAAATCATGGATGTGATGGCCAAATCCAGAAAAACTAGATATGATCTGGAAAATATTGGATACAACACAGGTTTGACAGGGTGCGATCCAGAATCCTGGATGCGACCCTGAACCTAAAAGGCTATAAAAGCTATAAAATGCATGAAATTCAAATCTGCAAAATTCATGAGGTAGTTTTACGAGCCCTTACCGAAGGTGGGTAGTCAGTCAGGCACTGATGTCGATGGCTGAGCTCAAAATGATGCTTCCTAACGGGGACCACCATCTTCTCTACAGAGATCTTAGATTTACTATGGATAAAAGTGAAAACGAATAGTAAAATGGTAATTTTTGAGGCTTATATTGGTCTTTTAAGCTATTTAGGAGTTCTGAAACTCCTCCCAAGCAACTGAAAATCCATTTTTGTTCTCTTTTTAATCAATCGAGAACCAAATCGAAGGCACTTAAGGTATCTTGTGCAGCACAATAACATTTTTTCCAACAACTTCTGAAAATGCATATTTGCTCCATTTGTTCCAAAAATCCATCAAAATTGCACATTTCATCATAAATATTGGTCTGACATCATTTTATTAGTCCCACCACTCACATTTTCATGTAATTAACTTGGTTTTTGTGTGTTTATTTTTACACACACCCCTTTCTTCACTTCATCTACTATGTTCTTTTCCTACATGTTACATGCAAGTGATACATTATTTCAACAAAAGGATTTCATTTCTTTCCTTCAATTTCATTCCCGAGGGGGCATGATCACACTATCATCAATCAAATTTTTGCTCAAAACAACGTTAAAAACAACTTTGTTATCAAACAACTAGGGGCATGACAGTTTCCTTGACTAAGTCAGAACTATTGGATAGAAAGCTTTAGTTCTCATAAGCTGGATATCTTATGTTTCCTCATTTTAAAATATTCTTATTAAGCTCTTGGTAGCTTCATACTAGCTTTTGGATGACAACCAAGTTCAGAATTAGTATTATCAATCTTTGGATGAAAACCAAGTTTAGAATTGGTATCTTTAAAATATTTTATTGACCGTTGGATGACAACCAAGTTCAAAGTCAATTCTAGCAGTTTAGTTCGATCAAGTGCAAGACTAATCTCATCAATCATTTCGTTCGATTGTGAGCAAAATTCTCAATCTTTCTGAATTCAAAATCAAAAACTTTCTTTGAATCAATGCGCTGCTCACACATCAATTCAAAGAGGGGAAAATGTAACCACCTGGATTTGGTATGCTCTGACTATAGACCCTATTTTCTCTAAGTGTGATCATACCCCCAATTATGTTCAAACGACCCTGTTACTGCTTGAGATAATTAATTTAATCTCTTAAGGTGATCAGATCACTAAGTTAATTACTTTTAGCCAAAATCAAAATCAATCAAATACATGGCTAAAATGATTAATTTACTATGAATTAAATAAATTCCTAAATCAATTGCTCACTTGCAAATGAACCCATTCCCCTAGCCTAATTAATTTAATTAAATTGGCTATAGTCCTATTTATTATTAAAAAGCAATTAAATTCTTAAATAAATAATATTCTTATTTTTGAATGAATTAAATAAGTTTATTCATTTTATTAATATTCCTCTAAACCCCTAATCTAACCCACTTCAACCACTTTAACTCTGGGTTCAAACCTATCCAAACCCATTCACCCTTGTTAAATCTAATTCTAATCCTAATTCTATCCTAACCCACCTCCTAATGTTGTCACATTCCATTAAGGAATGATTAAGGACTCCACCCACTTGAGAAAGTCAAGGAATCTCAAGATTCTTTTCCTCAAGTCCACTTTCTCAAGCTTGCCTCTTACACCCTCCCCATGCCTCTTAAATGCTTGCATTTAATTCATATTCCTTATGCCCATGCCTATTGAATGCCTTTAGCATTTATTTCCTCTTACACCCCATTAATGAGTTTTACAAGTCCATTAATACACCTTGTCCCCCCTCTCTCTCCTAATTCTTCTATAAATAGAAGGTGTTTTTGAGCACAAATAAGCCCATAACTTATATTAAAAATGCATTTTTATGCTATTAGGATTCATATAGACTCATATTTAATTTAGTTTCTCATGTTCATGCATTGTTATTATGTTCATTTTTAGAGTTAAATATGCATGTTTTCTTATCATTTAGTTTATTTTAACTCAAATATTTCATTCTAAGTCATATATGTCACTGATGGTAGCATAATCTGAGGGTTGTGTTTCTTATCATACTCTTCTTAGTTAGAAATAAATAGGTCAATTTCAGTGCTTTATATGCTCATCTAACCATGTTTTCCACTAACGCAATGACCTATTGAAGTGTTGTGTTGCAGATAACAAGTGCATATTTTAACACACACAGGATCTACCTCTATGATGATCCATGTTCTTTGGTAGGAAAATTTTATGCATTGATGATATGTCAAAGGGACAAATTGCATGTCATGTATCCATGTTATTCCAAGCAACATGTTATATCCTAGCTCAAGGTCTGGGATTTGGAACAAAGTGTTCTTTATCACTGGCCCTATTTGACAGGTAAAATAAGGATACCTTTATATGACCTTTCTTCCTCATCATATGCTCTGATATTGATTATTTTTTTGACATCAATACTATTATTTGAGTAACCCAATGTTTTTATTACATTTAGAGTACATAGATATTTAATCTAGCTCTTCCATCAATGAGGACTTGTCGGAATGTATGCTTATGCGCTTAGACAAGAAAATGTAGGGGATCATTGTGTAGAGGTTTTTGTGGTGGTACATCATGGTCTATAAACATGGCATGTTTGTTAGCAGCAATATATTGCACCATGGTTTTGAAATTTTTTGGAGATATGTCCCGTGGGACAGCAACATTTTGAAGAGCGTGGTCCAAAGCTTGCTTGTAGAACAACTTTGGAATGATGAGTGTAATAACACATTTGGCATTATTATCTTTGATAGTGATGGTAGCAACTTGTATTTTTATAGGCTTTATACAATTTATCATACTATTAGAGGTAGAATAGGTATAAGTGACTTTCTTGGACTGACTACCAGACGTAAAGGCTATTGGATGATATCATTTTTGGTTACTGATAATCTTGTTGATATTCATGTTTTGTCACTGATGTCAACATATATTTCAATGGAGAAGAGAAATTGGCTACTTGGCTAGAAGAAGTGTACGGACACTATACGAATGATTCAAAATGATCAAAGTTGGATTTTAGCAGAAGGATGTGTACTGACCTTATTCCTAAGTTTTCTTGACTTAATGTTACATATTGTGGATGTTACGGATGATTTGGTGAAGACTGGTTTTCTGGACTGTAACTGTGATTCTAGACAAAGAAGGTCTCTGTGTTTCTAGTGTATCTTTCTAACAAAGATATTTTAGATGATGTGAGCTTACTGGTGGACAACTAACATATGTTACATTAACAGGTTGAGTTTTATTGTTATTTTGTTACTGGTGACATCAGCTGTGGCATGTATTTTAGAGAATACCTATTTACTGGTCGACTTTAGACATGTAGCGTGTGAAATTAATTATGAGCATGGATTGCGGATTTGGAAGTATATGTGATGGATTTTAATTGATGTTTACTTGTTATAGGTACCGTGTGTATCTTAGCAAGGGGTTATATAATTATTTGAATGATGGAAAGCCTTAATTGGCCGACCTAGTTAATTATGTATTAGGAAAGCTTAATAGGCTGACCTAATGAATTATTGTAAGAGGTTATAGATGGATGATCTTTTCTTGTGGAGAAGATGTGGTAGAGAATAAAGGACAGAGATGTGTGGAAGTTGCAAAGCTTATGGACTATTGGATATAGAGCAGAGTTGATGATTTCTATACTTCATTGGAACTAACCAAACAAAGATAGTTGCTATCAGACAGCTCACTGGATTGTGTATTTTCTTTATACACTTGATTCAAATTGTAAATCCTTGAGGGTGGCTTTAACCTTCTTTGGGAAGTGTGCCTTGGTAGTGAGCCTACTATTTTCTTTGACTCCTAACAAGGTCTGTCTCCTAACAGGGACTGTGTACTATAATATTGTAACAAGCTCCTAACAGGGCTAATATCTTTTAACAGGGATATTATACTCTCAGTACATTATTTGTGGGTGTTAATTCCCACTGAGGTTTTACCTTTAACAGGGTTTCCTCAAAAACAAATATTATGTTATGGTGTTGGCATTTACTGTGTTATCATTTACTTTTGTTGATATGGTTTATGAAGTTTAAAGTTTAATAATCTATACTACAAATAATTCACCCCTTCCCTCTTAGTTGTCTTGTGGACTGTTATTCCTAAAAATTGGTATCAGAGCTATTGGTCCTTAGAGAGATAGTTTAACATCTTGAGGTGATCCTGAAGATGACTTACTATAGGAAGGATAGTCCAAAGTTTGATCCTAAAAATTTGACAGTTGGAAGAACAAGATGAGAACACATTTTCTATGTCTGGTAATTGATTACAGGATGATCACAAAGAAGAATGAAAAGATAGCGACTGAGGATGACTTAGAAAAGGCTTCTAAAGATCAGAAGAAGTTATTTTCATGCAATATGGTTGCAAGGGAATCTTTGATCAATGTTCTTTCAGAAGGAGAATTCTTTGAAGTAAAAGACTTGGACTCTATGCATGAGATCTAGACAAGACTGGAAGCATTATATGTTGGAGACAAGTTTACAAAGAAAGAAAACTTACAGAACTGGAAGACAAATATGGAATCACTGAAGATGAAAGAAGATGGGAACATTCGGGCATATGCATAGAGAATTACTAAAGTGGTTACTGGCATTAGAAACTTTGAAGGAACTTACAGTGAGGAAGAAGTGATTGTAGATACTTAGATCTTTGACACCTATGTACAGAACCAAAGTACAAGCTATAGAGGAAATTATACCTTTGACACCAAACTTCACCAGAGAAATGTTAATTGGAAAACTAACTACATTTGAGGCCACAGAATTGGGAGATACTTTACCTAAATTTGAGTCAGCATTCAAGACAACCGTGCACAAGAAAAAAAAGACCTTATCTGGAAATGCAAGCACCAGCAGTGGTGACATAAGAGAGGAGCTTGGAGCTTATGCTGATGAATGGGAATAGATATAGGAGGAAGAAAGAAAACTAGATGAAGTTGTGGCATTGATTGCTAGAAGAGAAAAGAGAGGTAAGGGTAAATTTGAAGGCAAATTACCTTTGAAATGTTTTTCATGTAACAAGATTGGTCATTTTTCTTCTATATGTCCTACAAGAGTTCCAAAGCACAAACCTAAATTTTTCAAGTCTAAATATTCAAAAGAAAAGGAATGTTATAATGCTAGTGAGGGTATATCAGATGATGATGATGGTGACTATGATGAAATTGGATTTGTTTCTATTAAGGATGATGTACCTATGCATGAGGAAAAATCTTTAGTATCTTGAGTTGAAATAAAATCTGAATGGGTTATAGACAGTGGTTTTTCATATCATATGACTGGAGACAAAAAAAAGTTTGTAAGTTTGAAAAGACATGATGGAGGTGTTGTCAAATTTGGTGACAATACTCCTAAGCTTATTTTTGGAGTTGGATCTATCTCTTTGGATGGAAAGACTAACACTGACAATGTGTTACTTGTTGATGGACTTTAGCATAATTTTTTGAGTGTTGGATAGCTAGTGGAAAAGGGTTATCAATTGAACTTCATTAATGGGAAATGTTCTATCAAGAGTAAAATAATAGACCTGATTGCATCTGGTACTAAATCTAGAGGTAATGTATTTTAATTGAACACATCTGAAGCTTCTTGTTTTATTGCAAAGGTTGATGATAGTTGGTTATGGCACGGAAGATTTTTTCATGTTAACTTTGATAACATTATGAAGGTAAGTACAACTGATGCAGTAAGAGATCTACCTAAGATTGTAAATCCATCTAACACTATGTGTAGATAATGTATTATGGGGAAGAAGACTAGAAGCAATTTTAAAAGCAAAACTCATTCAACAAAAGTGAAGTTGGATCTGGTACATACAAATCTGCGTGGTCCTACATGAACAAGATCATACTATGGTGAAAGGTACTTTATACTATTTGTTGATGACTTTTCTAGAATGATGTGGGTAACATATTCAAGAGAGAAATATGAAGCATTTGACAAGTTCAAGTTATTCAGAGAAAAAGTTGAGAATGAATCTAGTTTAAAGATGAAGTGTTTGAGATCAGACAGAGGAGGAGAGTTTACATCAGAGCTATTTAATTCATACTGTGAAGAAAATGGAATACACAGGAAGAATTCAGCCATGAAATATTTTTTCATGTTAACTTTGATAACATTGTGAAGGAAAGTACAACTGATGCAGTAAGAGATCTACCTAAGATTGTAAAGCCATCTAACACTATGTGTAGAGAATGTGTTATGGGGAAGAAGACTAGAAGCAATTTTAAAAGCAAAGCTCATTCAACAAAAGTGAAGTTGGATCTAGTACATATAGATCTATGTGGTCCTACATGAACAAGATCATACTATGGTGAAAGGTACTTTATACTATTTTTTTATGACTTTTCTAGAATGATGTGGGTAACATATTTAAGAGAGAAATATGAAGCATTTGACAAGTTCAAGTTATTCAGAGAAAAAGTTGAGAGTGAATCTGGTTTAAAGATGAAGTGTTTGAGATCAGAAAAAGGGGGAGAGTTTACATCAGAGATATTTAATGCATACTGTGAAGAAAATAGAATACACAGGCAGACTTTAGCCCCTATAAATCCACAACAAAATGGGATAGCAGAGCAAAGAAATAGAACTATATTAGATGTTGTAAGGACTATGTTGCTGGAAGGAAATGTGTCACATGTTCACTGGAGAGAAGTAGTTGGGACTGCTGTGTACACACTAAACAAAATTCATATCAGAGAAGGTACAAATAAAACTCCTTATGAATTATGGTTTAATCATATACCTACTGTGAAATATTTTAGAATATTTGGAAGTAAATTTTATATCAAGAGAGATTATGAGATAGGAAAGTTTGATGCTAGAAGTGATGAAGGAATATTTCTTGGTTATTCCACTAAGAGTAAAGCTTATAAATATTTCAATCTGAGATTGAGGAAATTGATTGAAAGCACCAATGTGAGGATAGATGAAAATTTTTAGATTCAGGAAAGGATATATGATTGTGCTCATATTACAGAAACAAAAGAGGTTACTGGTGAACCTGAAGAATCTTTGATGATTGACGAAGAGATTAAAGATGAATAGACTGGAGATACTGAGACATTGAAGACACCAAGGTATGTTAAGAAGAACCATCCCAAAGATCAAATTATTGGTGATGAAAGAAAATGCATGATGACTAGATCTAGAGTTAGAGATGAGATCTGTTTGATTTCTCAAGTTGAGCCAAAGACTACTGATGAAGCATGTAGAGATGAATCTTGGACTAAAGCTATGGAAGAAGAATTACAACAGATAAAGAAAAACAATACTTGGGAATTGGTTCCAAGACCTAAGAACAAAAATGTGATTGGCACTAAATGGGTTTTCAAAAACAAGATGGATGAGGAAGGAATAGTGGTAAGAAACAAGGCTAGACTGGTATGTAAAGGCTACTCACAACAAGAAGGAATAGACTATGAAGAAACATTTTCTCCTGTTGCCACATTGGAAGATGTGAGATTATTCCTTTCTTATGTTGCACATAAAGACTTTAAGGTTTATTAGATGGATGTGAAGTCAGCATTCTTGAATGGTGATCTAGAAGAAGAAGTTTACATTGAGCAACCTGATGGTTTTCCTTTGACAGATGATGAAAACATGGTTTGCAGACTAAATAAAGCATTGTAGGGACTGAAACAAGCACCAAGGGCATGGTATGCAAGACTGGACAAATATCTACTTCATCTTGGTTTAAGGAAAGGTAATGCAGATAGTAATTTATACTTAAGAACTGAAGAAGATGGAATCTTGATTATAGAAGTTTTTGTTGATGATATCATTTTTGGAGGCAATAATAAGATGAGTAAGAATTTATCTAAAGAAATGGAAAATGAATTTGAAATGTCAATGATTGGTGAGATGAAATTTTTTCTTGGTTTGCAAATTAATCAAAGTAACAATGGAATTTTTGTATCTCAGACCAAGTATCTTAAAGAAACGTTGAAAAAGTTTGGAATGGAAGATTGTAAACCTGTTGGAACACCTATGATGATAGGAAATAAACTGACTAATAGTAATGAGACTCAAAGTGTTGTCTAGACTAAGTACAGATCGATGATTAGAGGTCTAAAATATCTAACACACACTAGACCAGATATTACCAATGCAGTTGGAATTGTGGATAGATATCAGGCAGATCCTAAAGAAACACATTTTGCTGCTGTGAAAAGAATTTTTAGATATCTGAAAGGGACAATAAAATATGGATTATGGTATGAAAAATATGACGATTTTACATTGTAGGCTTTTACTGATGTTGATTGGGTAGGTAATGTGGATGACGGGAAGAGTACAAGTGGTGGTACATTTTTCCTTGGAATAAGGTTGGTTTCTTGGTTGATCAAGAAGAAGAATTGTATTGCTCAATCTACTAATGAGTCAGAATATGTTGCTGCTACAATAAATTGCACACAAGTTGTTTGGATGAAACAAATGTTGGAAGACATCAGAATAACTTTCAAAGAGCCAGTGGTTGTTCATTGTGATAACACTAGCACAGTAAAAATGTCAAAGAATACTTTAACGGATTCAAAAACTAAGCATATTGCTATTAAGTATCATTTCTTGAGGGAGAAGGTAGAAAATAAAAAAATTAGACTGGAGTACATTAGCACAAAGGAACAGATAGAAGATATATTTAGCAAAAATTTTCCAAAAGATGATTTTGAATATCTCGGAGGCATGCTTGGGGTGGTGGCCCCTCCTAGTGGTAATTAATTGATGCAAATATGCATCAGTCCAGTGGTTTTCAAAGCTATATCCCTCTCTGTACTTGATGTATGGATCTACTCCTTAGGGGGAGTGATTGTAGGAGAACACTATGGAGTATATTTGGGTGATCTTGCACCTAATTGTTGCACATGATGATTTTAAGAAGCTACACCTTATAGAAGACTACAGATGAGTTATGGCACCCTTTGCCATTGCTACCAATGGGAGAAGGAATCTATGTGAAAATCTCTACTATTTTGGGGAGACTTTTGTTGAGGATATTGAGAAGATTGTATTGAGAGAGAGTACTTTTGGGTTGGTTTTTATGGATTTTCCAATATGTTTCCATCAATGGTAAAGGGGGGGATTGTTGGATGATATCAGTTTTGGTTACTGATCATGCTGTTGATATTCATGTTTTGTCACTGATGTCAACATATATTTCTATGGAGAAGACAAACTGGCTACTTGACTGGAAGAAGTGTACAGACACTATACGGATGATTCAGAATGATTGAAGTTGGATTTTAGTAGAAGGATGTGTACTCACCTTATTCCTAAGGTTTCTTGACTTAATGTTACCTATTTTGGATTTTACAATTGATTTGGTGAAGACTGGTTTTCTGGACTGTAACTGTGATTCTAGACAGAGCAGGTCTTTGTGTTTTTGGTGTATCTTTCTGATGAAGATATTTAAGATGATGCAAGCTTACTAGTAAATAGCCAACAAATGTTAGAGTAATGGGTTGAGTTTGATTGTTGTTTTTTTACTGGTGAAGTCAGTTGTGCCGTGTATTCTGGAGAAGACCTATTTACTGGCTGACTTCAGACATGTAGCATGTGAAATTAATTATGAGTGTCGATTGCGGATCTGGAAGTATATGTGATGGATTTTAATTGATGTTTACTTGTTATAGGTACTATGTGTATCTTATCAGAGGTTATTTAATTATTTGAATGATGGAAAGCCTTAATTGGCCGACATAGTTAATTAAGTATTAGGAAAGCTTAACTGGCCGACCTAATGAGTTATTGTAAGAGGGTATATATGAATGATCTTTTCTTGTGGAGAAGATGTGGCAGAGAATAAAGGATACAGATGTGTGGAAGCTATGAATGTTGTTGACTATTGGATATAGAGTAGAGTTGATGATTTTTATACTTCATTGGAACTGACCAAGCAAAGACAGTTGCTATCAAATAGTTCACTGGTTGTGTATTTTCTTTATACACTTGATTCGGATTGTAAATCCTTGAGGGTGGATTTAACCTTCTTTGGGAAGTGTGCCTTGGTAGTGAGCCTACTATTTTCTTTGACTCCTAACAAGGTCTATCTCCTAACAGGGACTATGTACTATAATATTGTAACAAGCTCCTAACAAGGCTATTATCTTTTAACAGGGATACCATACTCTCAGTACATTATTTGTGGGTGTTAATTCCCACTGAGGTTTTACCTTTAATTGGGTTTCCTCAACAACAAATATTATGTTATGTTGTTGGCATTTACTGTGTTATCATTTACTTTTGCTAATATGGTTTTTAAAGTTTAAAGTTTAATAATCTATACTACAACTGATTCACCCCCCCCCCCCTCTTAGTTGTCTTGTGGNCAACTGATTCCCCCCCCCCCCCCTCTTAGTTGTCTTGTGGACTGTTATTTCTAATAGAGGCTTTCCGTTTATTATGGTTATGAATAGGATCGTTGAAAAGGATCATTGAAAATGGTATGATCGGTGGTACCCTTGGATTGAGTATTGTTAACATCGATTATTCATTATTCAATTAACTCTTATATAGCATTTTTTAATCGATAGCAATTTGATGTATTATGAACCTTGACCTTATGATACTTAGAAAAATCATTATCATTCCACCACTTAGGTTTTACAGAACCATGTTTGAATTCCCTAATTTTTTGTAAAGTGATCGTATTGGCTTGGACCAAATTTTTAGTGTTTATTTGATCGATTCTCCTAGTGGGGTGTACTCACATTTCAAAAAAGGAAATTATTGTTGGCATTGCATGTTCGATTGATTCTGGGATACTGCTACCACTTTAACAGTTGGCATTTGAACTTGAGTATTTTCCTACAGGGTTTGCATTGTAGGTGTTTGATTTGGCATGTGTGCCCCTTGTAATGAAATCTTTGGTTGAGCATAATTGACCATCTTGACATCAATGACACCATCATTGGTGACATTTTTATTTTTTGTTCCAACACTTAGCTTTATCAATTGAATTTTTAGTGGTGTTTTTTTGAGTAGGATCCACAAGAATTCCTCTTTTGACCAAATTTTTCTCGTATTGAACACCCCATTCTATCAGTTGTTTGAAATTAGGAGCAAGTTGGATTTTTGTATTAAAATACAAATATGGGATCATATTATTGATGAACATGACTATTAGATCTTGCTCAGGAACATCATATGTGATTTTGTTGGCTGTGTTTCTCCATATTTATGAAAATTTAACAAAAGATTCACCTTCTTGTTGTTGGCTTACCCTACTAAAGATGCTTTACTCAAAGGGGGGTTAATCAAAAAGTATTGAGCCTTAGTACTTTAAATCTAAACCTCTGATTCTGCTCGATGAATCAAACAACAACAGCAACTAAAACTTGAAAACTCTTCACAAACTTGATAAAAGCATATAACTTAAACAAATAACATTCATAGTTATCAAGCATCACATGTAACACAAGATTTAAGGAGGAAACCCAAATTTGGAAAAACCTCTGTGGGAATCATCACCCACTAAAAGAAATACTCTTCTAAAGTATGCTCAGTTAAGAGTCAATAATTTTAAATATTACAATGCACATTTGTTAGATGTGACCCTGTTAGGGAATTTACCTTATAATTGTTAAGATCTTCCCCCTGTTAGGAGTGGCCTAGTTAGAGGGCTTAAACACTCATCCTATAATGTTACCTTTCTCAAGGGTTTACAAAAGGACTTGTTAGATCCACTTGGTTAAGAGATTTTATGTTACAAATGTTAGTAAGCAACAATGTACTAATGTGATCTGTGATTCTGCAACTATACTTTCCTTGATCAGATCCTTTGTTCACTCTCTAAAACTTACTGGCTCCTACAACTCATCAACACATCAGTCTCTCCTCTAGACTGGTTATCCAACTCTTTCACTATTCTCAGTAGCTCTTCAAATTATCACTTCGCCAATAACTCTGTATAAACATACAAACTTATCAATATATAGGCCTTTGTTTTGCCTCTTAATGTAGACACCCTAAAATGGACAGGCTTGCGAATTTACATTAAAAACACTTATTTTCATCTATTAATTAATGGTTTTTTAATCATTAATTAATCATCTATTTTCCTCTAAATTCATTCCCCAAATCATCTAATCAAATTCTCAAAATTAATTAAATAATTAATTTTATTTAATTAAAT
>MU227513.1:5154028-5176334 GCA_018584345.1 Thuja plicata
TTTTCTTACCCTATCTCTTAAGTTCTAAATGTGAAAGTAAAGAAAGGAAATGAAACTCAATTTGGATAAGTAATGTAAATATGTTAGTAAATGAAATTCATTAAGGGAACCTTAAGGAATGTAAATGTGGAGTAGTAAAGATGTAATGAAAAAAAAAAAAAAATTAGTTGCAATTTTGGTCATAAGACCTGATTTCTTATGGGTTCCCTGGCGGGGACATTACATGTACTTCTAATAGTGTACTAGTCACTCCTAACCTGGTGAACCCTCAGAATGGGTATTTGTAGCTCCTAACAGGGAAACCTCATATACTACAGTATTGGGCTTGTGGGTGTCATCCCCACTATGGTTGTTTCCCTCTTAGAAGGGTTTATACATGAAAATATCAATATTATGTGTGATGATTTTATGGATGCTTGATGTTACTTTATTTCATATATTTGCATCATTTATTTACTTTATAATTTGGAAAGTATTTCAATAGTTATTTGGTTCAGTGGTTGAATTAGTTCATTATTTGTTTGTATTGATTCACTTCCCCCCTAGTACCTATTAGTTATACATTCTTAACACATAGCAAATCCAATTGGGATGGAATTCGGTGGGAATATCCATTGCATATATTCTAATTAAGTAAAAATAGTTTTTATAAGGACCTAAAACCTTTAAACAAAGTCTTAAAGATGTTCAATAAAGATCAACAACAATTGTGCCTTAGCACCAAAAGAGGAAAGAAAAAAATTCTAGCCAGCTAACATCCTAACTAAAAAATTCCCACAGATAGATAGAAAAAAATAGGGACAACAAAAAAGACAAACCCTAAAAAGGATAGCTACATACCATCCACAATGTCCTGGGCCTGAATGACCATGATCTGCATCTAATTAACAGAATCCTTGAGGTCTTCTATTTTATTATCCTCCTTTGGACTCAGCTTTTTAGTGCTAGCCCTTGTGCGAGTACCAGGTCTAGTAGTCTCCTTCGCCTCTTTGTTGTCCTTTTCCCCTTTGTCTTAATTTATCTTTTCCATCAAGATCTTCACATGCCTATTATAAGATTTAAGGTTCACCGGGCATTGCTCTCCTATCTTACACACCATTTCCTCAAGTTTTTCCACCTTAATATTCAGAATGTTGATTTTCCTTGAACTTTCTTCTTCCTCCGTCGTGTCATTGATGTCCTTCAGTTATTTCTCCATCTTGCAAACTTTGTTCACAATTTCCACCTGGGCTTTCGAGTTGTCAATTGCCTCTTTCATTTTTTCCAGGAATACTGCAACAGGTTTCTCACCAATGCTAATGCTTTTTATGAGCTTAATCTCATCTCTCATAATTTATATTTGAGTTTTCATATTAGCATTGTCATCTAACATATTTCCCACCATGCAAGCAAAATCTACAAGACAATCCTTGCTTTGATTTATATCATCAGGCACATAATATTTACATGTTTCCTCATTATCATGGGAGTCTTTTGCCTCATACCTTGTTTCCTCTTTTTTAGTTTTTTTGTCAAGTTCCTCCTTCATCTTTTCATCATCCTTCTGCTCATTGGTCTCTATTTTCCCTATGGGATTTTGGTCCTCTTCCTTACCATATTTATTGTCCTCCATGTTATCTTCCCTATCATTGTCCCCAAGGTAAATCTTGGTTTTCAACTCCTTCTCCATCATGTTCTCCCTATCTGAGGAAAGCACAATTTTCCTCTTACTTAGGTTTTTACCTTTCCGGTTGTTCTTAGTTTTTTCCATCACTTCTCCCCATTTTCTTTTCTTGGTGTCTTTTTTTATGTTTTTCCTCCTTCTCTTCATCCTCAATTTCCTTCTTTGTTTCTATATCCTCTGCCAAAGTCTTCTTCTTGGCAGAAATGTTTTTTTAAACTTTTTTCTTACTCATTTTACTCCCCTCTGAAATATCTTCATCAGTCTCCTTATTTGTATCAGATCCCTCCAAAAAGATCTTCTTCTAGTTTTTATTAGACAAATAACCCTTTTTAGTAGCATTTTTAGGGGTTCTGTACCCCTTGGAGTCTTCTTCATCGCCCGATGTTTCTTCCTCATACATACTATCATCCTCATCACCTTTCATTTCTTCCTCATCCCTCTGGTTCTTTTTCAGCAAAGGTCTTTCCACCTTATTTTTTAGGAAATCATATATTAACAACATAAGACCCTGGCGAGAGGCATGATCGCCCTTCAGGTCTTCCTGCAGACTATTAATTGTAAAATCTAGTGAACTAAGCAAATAAAAGGGTAAGATAACTTTCACATTGTGTCTGAAATGATTCAATATCATAAAATTATAACCATATGCTCGAGTAAACCTACCATCAAGTGTTATATAGCTAATGACCGCATAGAGAACATACCTCCATGGCCTAGATATCCTCTTAGGGTTATGGTAGGAAGTATTCACCTTAACCAATCTGGCCTTCTCTTCGTCAAACTTCAAGAATTTCTCCCAAGCCTTATCAGACATAGCTTTGTCTCTATATAACTTGATTCCCTCTGTGTCCATTCTAGTAGCCTTAGCTATTATCTCCTCCGTTACTTCCATGTACTGGTTTCCCACCATCACCTTACCATCTTTCCAGGTCTTAGAAAAAATCTTAGAAATAGTAGGGTTTCTACCATGAAGCCTTTCTAGAAATGCCACCATCCCACCATCCTTCAAAATCTTCCAAACTTTTTTCATTTCTCTCCATTCATCGCAATTTACAGGCTCCACTCGCTTCTTACTACCACCATCTTATCTCTTTGTGATGATTCTTAAGAATGCAACTAAGAATACCACACCTCACTCTTAGAAAATATAAATACACCTAGAATCTATGCCACATCCAACTCATAATCACCACTAAGTACTTTCTCCTTAGATAGTAATTATGACAAATCACTTTTGCATTAAAAAACTTTATTAAACTTACCATTTATGACCTTTTTTATGTCTACTACGTAAATGGTCACTATTAAGTAATGTTTTGGCTTGACAAGGCATGTCTTATCCATCATTCCATTATGTCACCACCTCCACTTTACATGCCATGTTGGTGGCCCAGTCAACAACACCATTGGTCTCTCAAAATTTATGTGAAACAATACAATTTTCAAAAGATTGGATTATAGCTTTAGTTTTTTGCATTATGTTATAAATAGACCACGAGGCAGGAGTTTCATTATTTAGGCATTTAATAATATTAAGGGAATCTCCCTCTAACTATACCTTATTACAACCTTTATCCTTAGCTAGGATAAGTCCTTGAAGTGCAGTACTCGCCTCTGCAATATGAATAGTTTGGATGCCAATAGGGATAGCTTTAATACCCCTGCAAACTCCTTGTTCATCTATTATGACAATCCCACACCCAGCCACCACACAAAATTGACTTTCATCCATCCACTAGGAGGGTAGTCCCATCTTGCTTCGTCTCTCTTAAATTTATCATTTTGTTTCCTGAAATTTCCTTTTATTTTCTAGTTATTGAAGAACCCAATATCCTCCTCATTTAGAGGTTCCATAGCATTGTCCTTTAGC
This sequence comes from Thuja plicata, assembly GCA_018584345.1. Taxonomy (NCBI): domain Eukaryota; kingdom Viridiplantae; phylum Streptophyta; class Pinopsida; order Cupressales; family Cupressaceae; genus Thuja; species Thuja plicata. The sequence goes on from MU227513.1 coordinate 5,157,562, forward strand.
AGTTGGTTTTCTTTGATAGCTCTCTTAATTCCATAGAAGACCTCCTTTTCACTAGCCACTTTATTTCTGAATAATCTCTCATTCCTTTCTTTCCAAACTCCCCAGCAGACATAGGGGAGAACAAATTTCCACACCTTCACCACAGTTTCATTCTTTGATGGATGGCTCCAAGAGTTAAAAAGACTCTTCATATCCTCAGGGAGAACCCACTCAATGTTAATAATTTGAAGGAAGTATTCCCAAATCACCCTAGCATAGGGACAGTGAATAAACATATGATCCACACTTTCCTCATCCTGATTACAAAGGTAACATCTGTTCACAATTATCATACCTCTTTTTCTAAGATTATCATTAGTCAAAACCTTGTTTTGCATCAAAATCTGAAAAAAAATATTAATCTTAGGGGTAAGGTCCTTAATCCAAGCTTTAGCCCAACATGGCTCTTTAAGATCCTCAAACTTCTGGTGATACAAATAATATATAGTTAAGTTCCCATTCGGGTTGTACTTCCATATAATCTTGTCTTCCTCCTCAATCAGAATAGTAGAATTTAGAATTTTATTGAGCTGTCCCATTGTGTTGTCAATAATCGTTAGAGCTTTCTAGTGATCCCTATCCCACTAGTCCTCCACTTTCCTCCCAAATTTAAGTTTTCATTGGCTCTCAAAGTCTTTCCATCCATGGCATTCCTTGAACGAGGTTGGTAATATCCACTCATCTTCCCAAAAAAGAACATTTCTGCCATTTCCAAATTTCCATTTGATACCTTTTCTTATAATTTCTTTATTTTTCATAGCATTTCTCCATATAAAAGATCCTCCAACTCCCCTGTCCCTCTCAAGAAAGGTAGCAAGGTTTGGGCGCTCCTTATTGTATTTATTATCCCATATAAGAGTCCATTCTCCCCTAGAATTGTAGTATCTCCATATAAGTTTGGCAAGAAGGTGGTCATTAAGATTTTTGATTTTGCATAACCCAAGACCCCCTTTGTTAACAAGTCGACAGACCTTATCCCAGGATATGAGAGTTATCCTCTTATTTTTCTCCATTCCTGTCCACGGAAATTTTTTTTGAATCTTTTCAATTTCTTCTCTAAACTTTTTGGGGATTTTAAAGATACTCAAAGCATAAAGACAGAAACCTTGGAGGGTGGATCTAAGAATCTAAATCTTTCCAGCTTGACTCAGCAACAAACCTTTCCAACCAGCAAGTTTGATGTGATATCTATCCACTAAAGAAATCCATAAGGTTTCAAGAGGTTCCAGACAAAGAGGGAGACCAAGGTAGGTTCCTGGAAGATTCCCCATATCACATCCCAAAATCCTCATAATTCTTGTCTTTCTTTTTTTAGGAACATTAAAGAAAAACACAAAACTCTTTCCCCAATTAATAATCTGGCCTGAAGCTGTCCCATATTTTGTCAGTGCATTTTTAATGTTGATAACATTTTTAACATAAGCTTCACCCATATTAACCAAGTCATCAACAAACTACTGATGGGAGCATACTTGATTGGCAGAAGAAGGATTTAAGCCTTGTATTTCCATTTTCCTAACCAGGTTTTCCATGTACCTACCCAGACATTCATCCATAAGGATGAAGAGTATAGGGGAGAGAGGATCCCCCTTCCTTAAACCCCTAGTGTATTTGAAGAAAGAAGTAGGAGATCCATTAACCAAAACCTAGAAAGTAGCAGAAGATATAAGCTGAAATATAAGTTCACTACTTTTCTTATTAAATCCAAAAGCCCTCAGTGCTTTCATAAGAAACTCCCACTCAACCCTGTCATAGTATTTAGATAAATACATATTGAGAATGAGGCCTTTCTTCCTCGACATCACTAGAGAGTGCACATTTTCATGTATGGATATAATGGAATCCATGATTTGTCTGCCAGGCACAAAACCGTTTTGCTACCAGGATATCAAGGAGGGGAGAATAGATAAAATCCTTATGGTGAGGACCTTTGAGATAATATTGTTGGCAGTATTACATAAAATAATAGGCCTAAACTGATCCATTTTTTAGCCCCTTGTTTTTTTGGTATTAAATCTATAAAAGTGCCATTCAACTCCTTCAGAAATTTTCTAGATCCAAAACACTCTTTAACAATATTAGTTACATCATTTTCAATAATATTCTAGTACATTTGAAAGAATAACATTGGATAGCCATCCAGACCAGGACCTTTGTCTCCATCAAAAGAGAAGACAACCTTTTTAATTTTTTAGTTAGAGGGTATAGAATTGAGACCCGCATTATGGTTATCATTCAAGATATGAGGGATGCACTCCAGAGACTCCCTTTGTTCTTCTCTATTCAGATCTTTGTCTTTTTGAAGAATATTTTGAAAAAGAATCTTGGCCTCCATTTTGATGGCCGCTTCATCATTCAAAAGGGTTACATTGATATTAATATTAGATATTCTATTAGCCACTTTGTGCTTAAGAGTAGTCATGAAGAAATATTTGGTATTTTTGTCTCCCTCCTTCAGGAATATCTTTCTGGACCTTTGTCTCCAGAATCTCTCTTCTTTGGAAATTATGTCATGAAGCTCAACCAGTTTCTCATTCTCCTAGTCTCTTGACATATTATCATACCCTTCCTTCTGATTACTATCTTGGATGTCCTTCAACTCCATGCAAATATTTGCCTTAGTAGAGAAGATGTTTCCAAAGGTTTCTTTATTCCAATCTTTAATATTCTCTTTGACATGTTTGAATTTTTTTTCCAGAATAAATATTGCAATTCCTTTGATTTTGATCTTCCACCATTCCTCAATTTTTTGTTCTAGTTGTGGATGCATAGTCCACATTTTCTCAAATCTATAAGGAAATTTCCTTTTCTTGGATATGGGATCTGCTAGAAAATTTAAAGGGTTATGGTCTGATCCTACCCGCATATGAGCAGATAGTGAGAAATAGTAATGAGTGAACCAATCATTGCTAATGAGAGCTCTATCAAGTCTAACCTGGATAATTTCTTGGCCACATCTTCTATTAGTCCATGTGTAATTAATGTCATGCAGCTCAATATCATGGAGATATTGGCTATCTATGAAATTCATAAGATCCATTCTACTTTCTAGATTAGTTTGGCTTCCTCCTTTTTATTCATTTTATTTTAAGGGAGCATTAAAATCTCCCATAACAATCCATTCCTCATTACTAACACTATTTCCTAGAGAGGACAACTTGTTCCAAAAGACCTCTCTACCCTTTTTTAGTATTTGGGGCATAAATACTAGTCAACACCCAAGAAGTGCTATCCTTAAGATGCCTGAACCTAATGCAAGCTACATTATTTCCCTGATAAATAACATCACCTTTTATGATATCACAATTCCAAACTATTGCGATACCCCCAGAAGCACTCTCAAAATCTCCCACACAAATATTGTCATTCTTAAAAAATCTAAGCTTTTCCACTTTCTCCTTAAGCATTTTGGTTTCTTGAATTAAAAAACTATTTGGTCTATTATCCCTAATCATATTCCTAACAAGATCTTGTTTATGGGGATTATTTAATCCCCTTATATTCTAAGAGATAATCTTCATAACTTAACAAAGGATCCCACCTCCAGGATGGTAAGTTGGCTTCCATTCGCTATGTTCTTCTTAGTCTCCTTGACTCTTAGTTTCTGGCCCGAAGATCGACCCAGAGAGGATAACATTCCTCCCACATCCCTAGTTTTGCTACTCCTTGTTGTTATTGTTCTACCTGGCTTTCCCTTATCATTCTTTGAATTTTTTCTTCTCCCCATGATTCTCTATCCCATCTTCCATTTCACTTTGGTACCCCAAAAGAACTTGGATGATGGCCACAACATCCCCCTATTTAGGCATTTTGGTATCAAATAGTATTTTCTTATCCCCTGGGGTGTGTTCTATAAATTATCTAAGGACCCTTGACCTAAAAAAGTACACTTTTGGGTGTCCTTCCATGTTGCATCATCCTACTCTTTGTGGATTATAGTCTCTAAACTCCATTCAGATTGGTTGACATCATCATAGTTTCTAGGTTGTTCATTCCCTTCCCCCTCTATTGCCACTATATCTGTAGTTTATTATTGTCCCTCTTCCTGAGTTTCCCCCTCTTCCGCTTGATCTTCTACTTTTTCCAGGGGATATTCATTGCATTCATTACTCTCTGAGCCCCATTGTTTTTTTTTTCATTGGTCATGCTCTCATCACCAATCTCTGGTATTAGAGCATTTTCCACTTTTGTATTAAGTTGGGCTGCCCTTGATTTCTCTCCCCATCTCTCTTTTCCTTCCCCATAGGGGCCCATTTCTTTTTCTTTCTCTAGATGACCTTTTCTAGACATTTCTTAGCCCAATGTCCAGCTTTCTTACAATGAAAACACGCAAAATGAATGGTTTTGTATTCAATATTTTGTTCCCATGATCCCAATTTTGAGTGAAAAATAATTTTCTCTGGCATATCAGTGTCTTGTGTTATCCCCAGACATATCCTTGCATACGTTAGCCTTCTCCTTGAAGTAGTAACATTATCTATTGATAGCAGCTCCCCAAAGGAGTTTTCTATCCCAACAAATATATCCTCCATCCAGTATTCCAAAGGAAGGCCATGGAGCTTAACCCAAACTGGTAACTGGTTTACCGCTTCCTCCTTAAAGACCAGATTAGGATACCATTATTGGAGGATTGGAGTATTTTTTCCTATCATCCATGGCCCATTGCATAATGTTTTCATTATATCCTCTTCACAAGAGAAGAAGAAGGACAAGAATCCTTTTGCCATAGCAACCGCATACACTTGCCCTTTTAGGTCCCATTTCTGACAAGCATAGGCCCTAGCCACTTCAATGTTAGGTTTGACCCCCAAGAATCTCCCAACCAGAGATTTTCTCATCCTAGCAATAGTATGATCAATAATTTGGTCCAAAATGTCTATTGCAAAACTCCCTTGATATTGTCTCGAAATATTCTTAATAGGTGGTAAGGATGACTTACCTATTGGTTTAACTCCAAAGAGGGAAGCCCACTTTTTGTTGCTGTCCTATTTTTCCCCTGACTCACTGATAAGGCCAAATTATTGCCTTTATTTTGTATAATCTTAAATACTCTATTCTAGTTTCTGACAAAACATTTGTGAACCTAGCCAGTTAAAACTTGTGATAAAGTCCAGATAGAACTGATAAACCATGGTTAGATATTTGTGACATATTTTGCTAATATTATACATATAGTGTAGTATTTCATATAACCATCAAAATATATGTTCTAATATCTGGATTTAATTTGATTAAGCTTGTTGCATGAATATTTCTGCATCACAACTAACTTAACAATAGACGAAGCGGCTAGAGAGTGGTCGACAGCATTCAAGGAAGATTGTTGAGGACCAGCTATGGCGGAGTGATCATCACAGCACCAGGAGACATAGCTGCTACATTGGAGGAGCCATTATTCCAGGATGCAGGGATGTAGTGTTTCTATATTCCCTCTGCACTTTATTATGTTGAACTGGTCGCCCAAGCTTTATTACCCACACCGCGGGCTGTTGCATTTCCATCTTCTTCTCCAACATGTTTTCAGAAAGATAGTTTCATTTCTATTTTGTAATAAGTGTTCGATCCTCCATTTATAGGGATTGGACTGATAGTTTGAAGTTAGAGAGGAAAGTTAGAAAAATAAGTTTTTGGAAGAAAACCGTTATATCTTACAGCAAACTATTTTAAGTTTCATGTATTGTTTTTATGTAATGAGTTTTTGAAATACAATGAAGTAATTCTTGGTTTACGTTCTGTGTTAATAGATTAGCAGAAACCAACCAAGGGGGCCCACTTGGGAGGTGGAATAGGTTAGGATAGAATATATTTCTTTCCAGCATTTCCAGTATTTCCAGTATTTCAGATAGAAGTTACAATTTCTTCCTGCAGCATTGTACCTTGTGAATGTTCCTGCAGTATCTGCAAGAATAGTTATAATGGATGTTCTAGGTTGAAAGTATAGGTTTAAGTAGAGTTTGCAATTTATAGAATTCATTTTAGTAAGGAGATAAGGGTATTCTTTTCCTGCAACACTAGTATAGGTTTCTTTCATGCATTTTTACCTTCCTCCAGCATAAGCAGAATGACTCCTTAAGGAACCTAGTGCACATATCGTGCAGACCATTTCAAGTATACGTCCCTGGTTTGACAAGTTAAATGCACCTCATAATGGGAGAAGTAGTCCTTATATTGAATAAAATATTCCTAAGAAAGGCCTTGAGCATGATTACTCCACACCTATTGTGAGGCAGTTCACTCGCCAGGCCTGGGCCCCTCCTGGGTCACCAGGCGCAAGTCCAACATCAAGATCCTTCCCTTGTTTCCCTTTGTCCTTAGCATCCTCCAACTTGCTATTCTTAGAAGCACCTGCATCCTTCACACCAATCCCTCTCAAATTTAAATTTAAATTTGGCCGCTCACTACCTCCCCGCTCTCCTCCGCTTTCTCCCATCTGAAGATTTCAAAATGTTGATGTTATCCACTACATATGTTAAACCCTTCTCTTGTAGATTTTTATGTTAATCTATCAACACACAATTGATGCACATACCCTGGTACTCTTCCTTGATTGCTTCATATCCCAGTTCTTCAATTCTACAATAGATATAGGACCGAACATCTTCGATCAAAATCGCTCCCTAAGGAATAGTGGATAAGACACCTGACATATCAATCTCAGCCACTTTTATTGGATGTAGGTTGAATATGGGTCGATGCTCCTTAGTGATGCTAACTAGAACTAGAGTATCAATGTTCTTTGTCATTATGATAAACTGTAACAGCATACAAATCTAACAACAAACTAAACTGATAATTTGTAATACACCAGTTAGGGATTCATGAAAACTTGATATGATTTAGCTTGAAATCTCAATCTCAAAAGTAATTGTCGCACACTATAGCTCGAGATAGCTCTTGAATACTCAAATGAAATTAAAGGTGTGAAATATCACTTTTCCTCTATTTATCATTGGGAAATAAATGTTGCTAAAGAAACAAGCTACTAATAACAAAACTATGAATCGATAAAATGTACAAGAAAATAAGAGGAAAACAAATGAATGTAAACCCAATTTCTTGAAGCTTCTATTGTCTCTCTCTACTCCTTTAGAAATGTTGTTTGTGTGATGCTCAATATTAGTGTGGGCAGCATCTATGACTTGGGAATGTCAAGAATTTGATATTGAATGTGTGTGATTGCAAGATGGCTTGATGCTTGAACCAATCTGACAGAGTAATGGCGCACGTGAGCTTGAAATCATGAATCCTTCAAATGGTTATGAAGGGTTTGTTAAATAGGAATTAAGAATGAGATGAATAGTTGAGATCAATCCCAGAGATAGGAAGATGAACGGTTGAGGTCAAAGGGAACTAGAGAAGCCATCAGTAAACTCCACCTCTTCAACTAAGAGAGAGGAGATAGATTTTGGTTAAATGAAGAGCTAATTTTGAGTTACCTTTTAGAACTGAAGAGGTGGGTAGAGTAACCCATGTGAACTGAAGGGGTGGATGTAGTAACCCATGTGATCTGATTGGGAGTTATCTTTTTGAAGATAAATAAATATTTAATTCATTTATGTAATTAAAGTTTTCAACATGTGAGATAATTGAATTCTTTTTTATCTAGAGTTGCATTATTGAATGAAATTAAATTAATTTAATTTAAATGGAAGAATTTAATTAGTAAGCTTAAATATTTCAATTTAAACTTTAGGAAATTGACTTTAATTAATTAATTAATGAAAATTAATCAATTAAGGTTAATTAATTAAATAAAATTAATTATTTAATTAATATTGGAGATTTGATTAGATAATTTGGGGAATGAATTTAGAAGAAAGTAGATGATTAATTAACGATTAAAAAACTATTAATTAATAGATGGAAATTAGTGTTTGTAATGTAAAGTCACAAGTCTGTCCATTTTAGGGTGTCTACATTTGCCCCTCTTTGATGCAATGTGGCTTGTCACAGTGTGTCAAAGATTCTTTGTTTTGATCATACCCCAGCAATAGCAGGTGTATTTATGCCCCCTCAACAAATTTGAGCGAAGAGTAGTGACATGAGCGTTAATTTGTTGAAACTGCAAATTGATAATCTAAGTATCTGACAGATCTGAAAATTGTTGATTATGCTCCTGATATAGAAATTTTAAGTTTCCAGGGTCTAAGATAAAAATTTGAGGTCCTGGAGGATTTAGGGTTTTTTAGAACCCTTATAAATAGCTTGGAGAGCCCTTCATTTGATACTTTTCACTCTTCGAGCTCTAAATCTTTGGTAAGTTTGTCCTTTATTTTGTATGCTTTTTTCTATGTTCATTGAGCTATGGTAGGCATTCCTGGGCTCGTGTACATGTCAGATCAAGTTTAGAATTTTTTTCATCCAGCTGGTGTAGGATGTTTAGTGAGTGGACTTGCGCCTTTTTCATTAATGCTTCATTTATTACGATTTGAAAAAAATAGGTTTTTTATATTTTTGCATATGTTACCGCAATAGGCTGTGGTTGTGATGCAATTGTGGTTTTGGTGCCGCAATTGCCGAATGCATGCCGCATTCGATAAGTGTGCCTCAATTTCTTATTTTATTACCGTAATTGTTGGATTAGTGCCGCATTTGATTTTGATTACTAAAAAGTACATAAAAGTACCGCATTTGATAATTGAATACCACAATTGACCTATCTATACTTTTTTAGCATGCATAATGACTTGTCAGATGTTCTTCTTCTGACCTGATACTGATATTTTGCTTTTTGTTTGTTTTTGCAGTATGCTAGGACTATTATGCATTGTCAAGAGTCGAGACCCATAGGTTTAGTATTATGCTTCTAGCTTTCTGAGGTAGAGAGGGGTATACTCAGGGAGTTAGGTTTATACTGGGTGTGTTATATGCCCAAGATCATGACCAATAGGGGTCTGATCTCTCCTTTGTTAGAGAGGTGGCATTCATATACATGCACCTTTAGTTTACCAACAGGCAAGTGCATGGTCACTTTGGAGGATGTTTATTGCATCCTGCAGATTCTGATTCAGGGTGCCCTTGTGGAGTATGATCGGGATTCTGGTGTCACTACTTTGTTTGACCTTTTCGGTCTACCCCAGGATTATCTTGGGATGTCTGACCCTTATGATATACCATGGGCTATGTTTTGGATGAGATTAGATAGGTTGTCTACTTTGTTAGGCAATCTTATATGTGGTATCTTGTGTCCCCATCATTGGAAGCATGTCTTCTCTATCGATTTTGGTGCTTTCCTTCAGGGTATGGTGCGAGACCATACTTTATATGCTTGGGGACCATGCATGTTGGCCCACATGTATTTTCACATGTTTTATGTAGCTTACCTTGGAGGTAAGTCCCTTAGTTTTAGAGCCACTTTATTACAGATATGGGTGTAGGAGAACATTGTTGTGTGTAGGCCCGTAGGTGCTCGTGATCTTCCTTTGGGGAGACCATATGTTTTTATGTATGACTATGCTATTATTCAGTCCCATATGGGACATATGATGTACTGGTAGAAAAAACTTAACATGATGTCATACTTCATCTGGAGGCCTTACAGGGATTGCCCTATTTGGGATGGGAAGGATATACATATTCCCTTCTATTGGCAGTGGAGGTTCCTGATTGGGCATGTCAGCCGACACGTTCATATGATTGATTTCCACAACACCAATAGGGTGTTGCGGCAGTTTGCGTGAGAGACAAGATGTCTCTGATTCTTATGCTTACTTTTCCCAGAGGTCAAGGAATATTACTCCTTGGGGTGCAGTTGTTCCTCTTAATGTTGTGATTACTGAGTTCTAGGGTCTTCTGCATGTCGCATGGACTTGGTGATCAACCACTATTGATACTGGTATATATTTTGATTCTGCCTCTACCTGATGTATTTCTCTTTTATGATTTGTCCATACTTAGTTATCTTTTATGCATTGTTTAGATGTAGTTATCTTTTGAATAGTCTTTTATGCTTATCATCTATATGATACTGATGTCTGATCTTGTTCTCTTTATAGGCACGACTCCAAAGTATGATGCTTGGTGGCAGCAGTCTCATCATGATCCACTAACTGATGTGTCTTGTCCTATTGTTGGTACCCTTATGAGGAGGCAACATTAGAGGTGGGTTCAAGGGAGAGATGGAGGCAGCGATGAAGGTAGGTCTAGTGGTAGGTATGGAGGTAATGATGGTGGTAGGGATGGAGGTCGAGGGAGAGATGGTGGTCAGGATGGTGGGCAGGGGAGAGATGGTGGTTAGGATGGTGGGCAGGAGAGGGATGGGGATGACGGGGATGATCCTGGTCCTATGGTTTTGGTGGTAGGGTGAGGACCAGGGGAGGAGGTAGTAGTAGAACACGGGTTAGATTGAGATCCATCCTCAACAATAAGGACGGTCCTCAACTAGTTTGGAGAGTGCATCATCACACTGGTGCTATGCTGGCTGAGAGAGGAGAGGATAGAGTAGTCATTAAGGATGTTGATGTGGAGATAAATAATATTTATGTTGATTCTTTGGATGCAGATTGTTCAGGTTCTAGCACTTCTACTGGGAGTAGCAATACTGGTAGCAGTACCAGAGATAGTAAGGGTAGTGAGGACTCATGGGTTGTGTGGAGGAGAGGGGATGAGGGATTGGGAGACACAGATGAGGAGGGGGAGATAGATGTAGCCATGGGAAGTATGGATGTAGATCCATCAGATTTGGAGAGGCTCACACAGAAGGTCTCTGATCTTCAAGCAAGGTTGGCTTCTGCTGATGCACGGGCTACAACATTGGAGAGAAGTGTTACAATAGCTAAGGCTAGGGATACTATAGCAGATTAGCGAGAGATAGGCTTGGGAAGAGGTGAGAATTTATCTTGATAATGTATAGGATTTATCTTTGAGGGATGCCTGTGATCATCTCTACAGATCAGGTCAAGAGGCTAGTAACGAGATCGAGTACTGGCACCGTCACTATGAGGCGGTTGTTCCTATAGCTCAACGGGTACCTAGTTTCATAGCTTCACAGCAATCGAGCAGAGCTCAGAGATCCTAGAGTAGTGGTATTGGAGTGCCTGGTCCACAGCAAGGGCCTGTACCTGATATTCCACCTCCTCGTGCGCTTGGCGGCGAGGGTGGTGGTAGTTCCTGTTGATTCTAATGACTATGCCCATTTTTGTATCATGTTGTACCATTTTTTTAGTGATGTTCCATTGATATACTTTGAGGTTTATCGATGATTGTATCTTGACACACTAATATTTATTGATATACATGTTGATTACCTTCTTTGTTCAGACTTGTGACTGTTCATTGTACTCAGATATTGAGATTTATATGAGATGCAGCTAGTGATTTTATATGATGTGCATTGGTGTACTTTCTATATGTATGGTTCTACATGATTTTAGTTGATGAAATTTTTATGCAATGTGATTCTATTATGTAGACTCTTGGATGATTTACTTTTCCTATGATACTAACATTTGATGCAGAATGGTGTTTATAAAATGCATATTTATATGACATGTTTATGGATGCATTTGATTATGATTACCATGTATGCAGATACTTGATTGTCTTCTTTTGTGTTTTCTGATGCACTTAATTGGAATGAATATGATCTATTATGCATAAAATATCTGAGTAATGCATGTGTTAGTTAGAAGGAAGTTAGTTTGGAATGTTCTTTGGGATCAATTGATAGATATGAATTGATAGAATGGATGAGTGACCCAAGCCACTGCTGCATTTCCAATGTTTGTCATCATTGCATCTTTTTGTGAAATTTCGAAGAGTATCCAATGCATCCAGATCTCAGACAATCTAGATACTGCTATGACCTCTTGATAACTGGAAGGAGTAGAGAGATTGAAGAGAAATGGAACTTAGTGCACCTAGATATTGACCATCTGGGTTCAACTATGTTCCCTGTTTCAAAAAGAAAGAGATCCAAATGTACCCAGATATTGACCATCTGGATACCGCTATGATCTCTAATTTTAAAAGAAAGAGATTCAAAAGCACCCAGATATTGACCATCTAGATATTTCTTTTCTCGTGAACCATCCAAAAAAATAAAACCAAGATAGAATTCTCATGAACCCAGATCTCAGACCATCTGGATACTACTATGAACTCTTGATTTTGAAAACTATAGACAAAAAACCAAGATAGAAATCCAATGCACACAGATCTAAGACCATCTAGATACCGCTATGATTCTATTGATTTTGAAAATAAATCCAAAAAACCAAGATAGAAATCCAATGCACCCAGATCTCAAACCATTTGGGTACCACTATGATTCTATTGGTAATAAACAAGCAGATAAGAGAGAAGGAATGTCCAATTCTTTCCCAGGGTTAAGCTTAGATCATGGAACTGCCTCACTGCCAAATAAGTGACAATGCCTTCCATATTTATCCTAAATCATAATTTCCTGAGAAGCGAAGTGAACATTCCATGGACAATAATCAAAGAACATAAGTCATGATCCATCATAGCTACTCTCCTCAATTGGTGGATCTTGGAGTAGCATAAGAACTTAACCATGAAATATAAACTGACATCTGACTAACAACTGACCGAGTCAACATTTTGATTGTACCTTGATTCAGTTTGATTCTCTTGATTGGCTTGAATCTCTTGATAGGATTGATTGTCTGATTATATCTGGTTTCAGGAATAGATGACTTATATAAGACTAATATGTTTGGTTTTGAGCATATCCACCACTGTTTAAGACAATTGATTGATTGATTGATCAGTTAATTGATTTTGATCATTTTGTGTAGCTGATCAAGCTGAGTTAGATGGGCCCAATGTTGATTTACAAAGCTCATAGTTTTGACATTTGATTGATTGGCTTGGTTGCCAGTTTACTTTGTTGATAATTGAGTTAGCTTTATTGCTTTGATATTTTGCAATTTTTTTTATTTATGAATATTGATTTTTTCAAGACATTTTGATCTTTTTAGGATTTTGATGAGTTTTTTGTTATTTAGGGATTTTTTAGATTTTTAGAATTTCCCCCTAGTCTGGTGGACCCATACTAACCATGGATAAGTGTTGGTGCTCAGAGGGGATTGTGCTTCTTGATATATCTTGGGTAGTCAGTCTTGCATGCGAAGTTTGCTCAAGCTTTTGATCTTGGAGTTCATTGATGGTGAAGCTTTATTTGAACACTTGGCACCTGTTTGCCAGTATTTCACCAAGGTACCTACTCAATAGTGCCTGTTTGCCAGGTTTTCACTGAGAGGGCGATTTTTTTTCTCTTTATTTTTTTTATTTCTCTTTTTCTTTGATTTTTTTTTTGTTTCCAAGGCGCCTATTTTCTAGGTTTTCACCAAGGTAACCTTTTGTATTTTTTTTTTTTTGGTATTTTTTGGATATATAGATAGTTACCTTAACCATTGAGTCCTCAAGCATAGAGCCTCTTGAGGTGCATGTTGTTTATGTATCTGTGGATTTGATCTCCTTCTGGTGTTTCCAATTGGTATGCTCCACTCTAGGTAGAGTTGATAATGACATATGGTCCTAGCCAGTTAGGCTCAAACTTTCTTGGTTTCACTCACTTTGCTTGGTTCTTTTGATTTTCCATGAGGACAAGGTCTCCTACCTTAAAGGTTCATGGCTTCACTTTCTTATTATAGTTCCTTCTAAGGAAATTCTGATAGCCTTGTAAGTGGTTGAATGCATTTTTTCTTCTTTTGTCTAATAGTTCCAATTCACTGAGCCTTGCTAATCTGTAGTCTTCATCTGAAATCAGGTTCTTTAATGATATTCTTAGGGATGGGATTTCCACTTTGAGGGGTAGGACCGCATCTGATCCATATATTAGGGAGAAAGGAGTGGCTTTTTTGGTGTTATCATGCTAGTTATGTATGCCCATAATGCAAGACTAAGTTGTAAATGCCAGTATCACCCTGATTTGTTAACTATTTTCTTCAAGATTTTCAAAATGGTTTTATTTGTCACTTCAGCTTGACCATTCCCTTGAGGATAATAGAATGAAGAGAAACCTTGTGTAATTTGGAATTTTTCATAGAGACCTTCAACATCTTTGTTTTGAAAAGGTGTACCATGATCTGTCAAGATGGTTTGAGGAATTCCATAACAAAAAATGATGTTGAGTATGAACATGGAGATCTTCTTTCCAGTTATGTAGGTAAGGGGAATTGCTTCCACCCATTTAGTGAAGTACTTTGATGCTACTATGATGTATTTATGTCCATTAGCTGAAGATGGTGTAATATTGCCCACTAGGTCAAACCCCCACATAGAAAATGGTAATGGTGAATTGATAGGATTTAGTTCTTGGGCTGGTGCATGGATGAGGTCTCCATGAATCTGACATTGCCTACACCTTTGTACATACTTGTTTGCATATATCTCTACTATGGGCCAGTAGTATCTATGTGTGTGAAAATGAGTACCTACAAGCTGCACAACAAACACGCCCTTCAATAGATCCTTATATGGTTAGCAGGTTAGAAAACCAAAAATTTGAAAATAATAAGCAACTATGATAACCTAAACTGATCCATTGCCTTCTAGTAGGAAGGAGTATGAGCTTTCTCTCAGGTCATCGAAAACTCAGTGACTACACACTGTTCTAAATGAAGGATTTAATCTAGATGATTGATCTAAATGATTGATTAACTACATGCAAAATGCAAATGTGGATTATTGTTAAACCAAAGCTAATTAGATTCAGTTTTAAAGCACCAAATTAGAATATGAGAGATTCAGTTTTAAGCTCAAATTCAAAGTGTGCTCTAAGTTAGATTGATTTTCATGCTTAAACAAATTAACCATTAAAATGCAAAATAACAATGATAAACTAGAATGCAAAATGCAAGATAATAATGATAATGAAAATTAGGATCCCTATGAAGGAAAAGAGTTTCTCTTTTATAGAAATCTCTCTCGAATCGACAGTCGAGATCAAAAGAAAAGAGTGGCTTAGATTCAATTGAAGAAGCACAATCCATGTGCAAGTGATGTGATTGGTTGAGAGAGTCAGTTGATTGAACTGACTGATCAGTCTTTCTAGAAACTTCCATATTTAGTTCTCAGTTAACTAAAATATTTCCAAGATGATAAACAGTGGAGAATTAGTTAATTGAGTGGAATTGGATTGTTTCCAAAATGATAAATCATTTAACTGGATTTGATGATGTCATATGCATTTTTAATAAATTAAATGATTTTGAATGCACATTTGTTTTTATTAATTAATTTAATTCCTTTTTTTTATTTAATTAACAATTTTATAATTTCATTTAATTAATATATCAGAATATCAATTAAATAATTAGTATATAGTTTATTTGCCAATGTAATGTGATTTTAGGGATTATTTAATTAATCAAGTATGATGATCGATTAGGACCTAGGGTTTAGGTCATATCAGTTTGAATTTGATAGTTGCATGTTTGATTTAGGACTTAAGGTTTATCAAGATTAGGGTTTCTTTATTAATTGATGAGATTGGGGGTCTATGGTTTAGATGACCATTTTTAGGTGATTACATTTTCCCCTCTTTGAATTGATGTGCAATCAGCACATTGATTCAAAGACTTGTTAGCGAGAAGACCCAGAATAGTTTGATTTGAAGTGATAAAACCATTCTTTTGTAGAAGAAGATTGACTTTGAGATTGATTGGACGAAGATTGATCAAAAGACATAAATAGAATGCTCAGTTTGATTTGAAGCGATGAAACTAATTACTGTTAAGAGATTTGATTAGCAAGAAAATTGACTTGATTTGAAGCGATGAAACCAATTTGATCAATGTATCTGGTTTCAATAATAAATAGCATGTATAAGACCGATCTTGTCTGGTTTCAAGTGTATTCACCACTGTATAAGACCATTGATTAGGTTGCCTTTTATTTAAGATGATCTCAACTTGATTTGATGTGATGAAGCTAAGATGCCCCAAGCGATGGGGTTTTGATTGAGGATGTGATCACTAGAATCTTGATGTCCTGATCTTGACGGTGGGCGCCAAAAATGTGCATGTGAAAATGAGTACCTACAAGTTGCATGAAAAAAACACACTTCAATAGATCCTTATATGGCTAGTGGGTTAGAAAACCAAAAATCTCAAAAACAATAAGAAACTATGCTAACCCAAACCTATCCATTGCCTTCTAGTAGGCAAGAGTATGAGCTTGCTCTCAGGTCATCACAAACTAGGTGACTACACACTGTTCTAAGTGAAGGATTTAATCTAGAGGATTGATCTAAATGATTGATTAACTACATGCAAAATGTAAATTCAGATTATTGTTAATCCAAAGCTAATTAGATTCAGTTTTAAAGCACCAAATTGGAATATGAGAGATTCAATTTTAAGCCCAAATTCAAAGTGTGCTCTAAGTTAGATTGATTTGCATGCTTAAAAACATTAACCATTAAAATACAAAATAACAATGATAAACTAGAATGCAAAATGCAGCATAATAATGATAATAAAAATTAGGATCCCTATGAAGGAAAATAGTTTCTCTTTTATAGAAATATCTCTCGAATCGATGGTTGAGATCAAAAGAAAAGAGTGGCATAGATTCGATTAAAGAAAAAAAATCCATGTGAAAGAGATGTGATTGGTCGAGAGAGTCAGTTGACTGAACTGACTGATCAATCTTTCTGGAAAATTCCATACTCAGTTCTCAGTTAACTGAAATGTTTCCAAGATGATAAACAGTGGAGAATCAGTTAACTAAGTGGAAATGGATTGTTTCCAAAATGATAAATCAGTTAACTAGATTTGATGATGTCATATGCATTTTTAATAAATTAAATGATTTTGAATGCACATTTGTTTCTATTAATTAATTTAATTCCCTTTTGTATTTAATTGACAATTTTGTAATTTCATTTAATTAATATATCAGAATATCAATTAAATAATTAGTATATAGTTTATTTGTCAATGTAATGTGATTTTAGGGATTAATTAATTAATCAAGTACGATGATTGATTAGGACCTAGGGTTTAGGTCAGGTCAGTTTGAATTTGATAGTTGCATGTTTGATTTAGGACTTAGGGTTTATCAAGATTAGGGTTTCTTGATTAATTAATGAGATTGGGGTTCTAGAGTTTAGATGACTATTTTTAGGTGATTATAGTATCCCATGCGGATGATATTTTTAGCTAAGTTGTTTCCACCTCCATGGGTTCCACAAATTCCTTCATGTACCTCGTACATAGCTCTCTTGGATTCTGTGGAAGTGAGACATCATAATAGCATTCTGTCTAGACTTTGTCTATATAGAGTAGTTGAGAGAATGGTGTACCTAGAGGCTTAGCAGATGAGGGACTTTTTATGGTTCCTAGACAAGTCGGGAGGTAAGACACTACTTTGGAGGTAATCATACATGTCATGGTACCATGGGGTTTCAGGACCAACAAGGACACATGTTGATTCTGTGAGTGGTGCTTGATGCGATGGCATCATGAGTTTCTCCACTAGGAAGTGGAATCTGGTTTTTTTGTCTAGCATATCGATCAAGGATATTATTGTAGGCATCATGTTTGCAACTTTGTTTTATCTCTTGGTATTTGCTTAAAAAATATGTAATGGAACTTAGTGCACAACCTGTCCATATGTTCTCTGTATGGTATTAGCTTCTCATCTTTTGTCATATAGTCATTGTTTACTTGGCTAATGACCAACTGTGAATCTCCATAGACCTTAAGGTTCTTGATTCTCCATTGTATTGTCGTCTTTACTCTGATGACTAGAGCTTCATATTCAGTTATGTTATTTGTGCATGGGAAGTTGATTCTGAAAGATTTGGGAATCTAATCATTGTTTGGAGTGATGAGTACTATCCCTGCTCCTACACCATGGTTCGTGCATGACCCATAAAAGTATAATTGCCATATCTCTATTTTTGGTTGGAGTGTAAGAATAGACTCATCTGGAAAGTTAGATATGATAGGCTGATGATCCTGAATAGGTTCCAGTTGATCCGCAATCACTTTCCCTTTGATGGTTTTTTTGTCTAAGTATTCTATGTCGAATTCACTTAGGATCATCACCCTCTTTGCTAGTCATCCAGTGAGTGCTGCTTTGCTTAATAGATATTTAAGGAGATCAATATGTTCTATCAACTTGGTTTGATGGCTTAACATGTAATTCCTCAGCTTCTGGGAAGCGAAGACTACTTCTAGGCATGATTTTTTCAATTGGTGAATAGTTAAGCTCATAGTCTACCAATGTTTTGTTGAGATAGTTGTAGACACCCTAAAATGGACAGGCTTGCGACTTTACATTTAAAACACAAATTTTCATCTATTAATTAATGGTTTCTTAATCATTAATTAATCATCTATTTTCTTCTAAATTCATTTCTCAAATCATCTAATCCAATTCCCAAAATTAATTAAATAATTAATTTTATTTAATTAAATAACTTTAATTGATTAATTACCATTAATTGATCAATTAAACTCAATTTCCTATAGTTTAAATCCAAATATTTAAACTTACTAATTAAATTCTTCCAATTAAATTAATTTGATTTCATCAAATAAAGCAATTCTTAATTAAAAAGAATTCAATTATCTCACATGTTGAAAATAATTACTAAATAAATGAATTAAATACTCATTTATCTTCAAAGAGTTAACTCCAATCAGATCACATGGGTTACTCCACCCATCTCTCCAGTTCACATGGGTAACTTCACCCACCTCTTCAGTTCAAAAAGGTAACTCATAATTAGCTCCTCAGTTAACCAAACTCTACCTCCT
>MU227513.1:5184807-5209696 GCA_018584345.1 Thuja plicata
TGTACAAACCATGGAGCGGGGGCAGGGATAGTGCTTATCACCCCAGATCATGATACAATTCCAAAGTCTTTTAGACTCAACTTCCAATGCACCAACAACATAGCAAAATATGAAGCATTGGTCATCGATCTAAAGATAGCCATTCAATGGAGGATCAAGAACCTAAAAGTCTTTGGTGATTCACAGTTGGTCATTAGCCAAGTTAACAATGATTACATGACCAAAGATACCTTTCCTTAGTGCGAATAAGAGTCCAAGGACCAAAGCCTCGTACTCCCTAACATTGTTTGTATAGTTAAACTGTAGCCTGTAGGATGCGAGGAAGGACTTCCTTCACGGGTTGATTAATTCTACTCCAGCCCCACAGCCTTGTTTGGATCAGGATCCATCAAACTTAAGGGTCCACAAGTCATTTTTTGTAATCTAGGGCTGGGGAGGGGGAGTCTTCTTTAGATTATTACTGGGGAACTTGGGGTCCCCTTCCTAGACTACCGACGTGAAAGTAGAATTTTCCTCTGGAGCCTTTTGAATTTGGGATTCCCGGGGAGATGGCACCAAAGGAGCGCATCCCGTGGGAGTACTGGGTCCCAGGGAATCAGTTGCATGTTGTTTGTTCCGGAGGATATCAAGGTGTCGGTTGGCGATCGAAAGACATGGCCCACATTCCAGTTCTGAATGTTTCTGGTAGTGTACTCAGCACCAAGTGCCGGAAAGGAGTGTGACAAGAGTTGTTGTGGTACCTTGAGAGCTGACTTCAACTCTCATCTTTTCTTTGAGGTCTTGGGCTCTCTGTAGTACGACAAGATCTTCTCCGGGGACGAAATCAAAAGTCAAAATTTCAAAAGGTTTGTACACCCCCAGAGAAGTCTCAAAGAAAAAGACCTTGTTGACCCTTCCAACTTTGATGAGGGCCTGTTTCATCCGGGGTTCGCTTTCGACCCAGATCTTATTTGATTCTCCTTCCCATGGAAGCCATAGGTGGGTGAAGTCGGTCAAAAAGTATCCATTCAAGGACATAGACCAATTCTGACTTAGTAACATCCCATAAGTCTCTGGGATGTCCACCACTTGGATGTCAATGATGCTGGCTATCTTGGGGTCCTGGATAAGATGTATCCGGACATTCTTCAATTCCCCCACCATTTTTACAGCAGTCTTATCCAGCTGGATCACTGCACCATTAGATGGGGTAGGGTGGAATCCGAGCTTTTGACAAATGGACAAGGGCATGATGTTACCCAAAGCTCCAGAATCTACTAGGCAATTATGTATGTTCTTACCGTGTATATTCAGGCCTAGTAAGAAGGGAGGATCCTCATTGTTCCCCCGGAAGACAGTCGTATTAGCATCTTTGAATGAGATAGTCTTAGGTGGGCGGCTGATGGCTTTCGGGTTTCCCAAGAGCTTTAGAAGAGACTTATTCTACTTGGGATAGTTCAACAAAACCTCCATCAAGGTCATGGAGGTAGTGGTCTGTTCTAACGCTTTCATGATATCAAATCTTCCTCCCAGGAACTGGCAATTTTCCTCTGTGAGATCTTTTGCTTGGTTAGAGCTAGGACCTTTTGGAGGCGCGGGTCGATTAGTCGCGTTATTATGGGGAGAAGGAGTATATTTGGTAGGAGGTGTGGGCGTGTAAGTTGGTCCTTTACCAGCCTGACTCCGAGTGTTGTATGGATTCCACGGGTTAGTAAAGGCGTTGGCCTCAAAGGGCGGGATAGATTCATCAAAGAATCCCTGTAGTTCGGATTCTTCTTCATCCTCCCTGGAAGTTCCGAAGAAGATGGTATCACAGGTGAAGGCACTATGGGTTATTTCTTCAACAGGAGGCTCTGGGGGAGTAGTATCATGTGATTGTTGCCTGTCCAGCTAGGAGATCATGATGACCTTCTCCAAAGTGGTGCAATTTACCTCATTGTGCGAACCAGTATCGTGTCGTCTACACCAGTTAGTCATGGGCTAGAAGTTGGTGACAGGTGTAAAATGTGATGGTCCAGCACCATTTTGGTTGGTGTTTTGGTTCAGAGGCGGGCCTCTGGTATTCGCGTTATTGTTCCACTGTTGTTGATTGGGCCTAGACCCATTGTTTAAGTTCCTTCCTCTGACATTGTTGTTTCGTTGGCCGGAGAAAATTTTTCCCCTCTGGGAATTCAAATTCTGGGGTGCATAGGACCCCGCCTTCAGTTGGCCCATGTCCATAGTCAAGGTGGACAACATTTTCTAGAGGGATTCAACCTCGGTGGTCAACTAAGTGTTAGCGTCATAATGTGATGCTTGTTGCTGTTGCTGGCTTCCTGGGAAGGCAGCAGTATTAGCTAGAGTCGAGGGCGGAAATCCTCCAGTCGCGGACGACTGGAAGAATGGCACTCCAAACGGTTGTGTCTGAGTCTGTTGTGTCTGTTGCGGCTGATTCCAAGGGAAGACTTCCAGACCCGGTGTCATATGGGTCTGGGCTGGGTAAACATACCGTGCCTATTGGTCTATCAAGGGTGGCGGAGGATTCATCACCATCGAAGGGGCACCTATTGCTAGATTGGGATTATAGCCCCCGGCATACGCAGTTCCACCGGGGATCATTTTGAAAGGTGTGCTCTGCCCAATCCTGCCTGGGGATTTGTTAAGACCGTGTGACAGCTCTAGGGCCAGGTTGTAGACTTTTTCCAAGGTGTCTTGATCGCCAGGGGCAGTTGTTCTCTAAAGGAGAGTGGCAACAAAGGGTCCATCGCATTAAGATAGGTCTGTATGGTTACGTTTGGAGATGGGATAAAAGGGCCCATGCACCGCTTCAGGGCGCGTTGGAACCTATGGTTGAATGCTGCAAGAGGTTCATTGGGTTCCTTCCTAATGGAGATGAACTGGCAGTGGGACCAGGCTGGGTCCACATGTATGCGGAAGGCGGCCAGGAAGGCATCCTCCATATCCTGCCAAGTGTTTATGGAGTTGGCAGGCAAGTTAAGGTACCAGTTCAACTCGCTTTGTCCTAGGGACAGGGGGAACATATGGGTCACAACATCTTCATGTTACATCCAGTGTTGATTCATGGCATCTTTGTATGCCTGTAAGTGTTCTTCTATGGTTCGTGAGCCTAAGTGCTCATATCGTGGACAGATCTTCTCCGGGTGAGAGGGTAAATCATTGGTTGCACCCGGAAAAGTGCCCATTGGGGACCCGGTGTTTCTAAAATACGTAGCCATTGGGGGAAATATGTGTTGGGTAGTTTGGGTACTGGTTTCGAGGATTGCCTGAGAAGCTTGGTTATTCTGAGGTATGCAAGATCCCCAGACAATAGTGGCTGGTGTGATTTTCGAGGTCCATTTCTTTCGAGCAAGGGGCTCGAGTTTGACAAATCTTCTGGGATTCGGGGTAGACCTAAGGACTCTTTCAAATTTAGCTGGGGAAAAGGACCCAATTCCACTGAAGGCTTGTCTCCTAAAACTACAACTCGGGAAACCCTCAGAAGGTGTAAAATAAGAATCTTGGGAGGGGGATGAGTTCATGCCCTCCTTCTAGCGTCAGTTTTTGTTGACGAGGTTTTGCTGACCGGGTCTGCCAACAGTCATAAGTTGTCACCGGGTTCTGGGGAAATCGGCCAACTCCGCCTGCAAAGGTTGTTCGGGGGAAATAAATCCTCTGGGCCTCCAAGCACCTGGGTGTCGGGTCATGACGGTGCGGGGCTTGGTCAGGAGAGGTGACTGTTATCGAGGGGGATAGCTGGTTTCTTCAACTCATCTTCTCCGAAGATTCGATCAAAGTAAGGTTTTCCGAGCGTTCTATACTTAGAAAATAAAATGAAAAGATCCTGCAGGGTTAGAAGTATTTCATCTAACTACAGTCATGCTAAAATGTTCGAAACATCAATAATACTCTGGTAAACTACACTAAATACCGAAGAAACACATAACCATCAGCTAGAATTTTATCAGTAGCGAGGACAAAGAGTTCGTTAATCTACTTTAACATACCAGAGTAGAAGACATAAAGAACATCAAAATATGAAATACCATTAACTCAGAAGTAGGAATTTCAACAACATCATTGCCAATAATTCTTCCTTCTTTATTAACGTTCCTTCCAGCAAGCACTGGTGTGTGATACAATGGCGGCTCCAGGGGAGCATCTAACTATTGAGAACAGAAAAATGGAGTATTGAGCTCTGCAACTTAAAAAGAGAAATCACTTTGCTATTGCTATGGACAATAAAATCATTAATTTTTTCGACTTTTGGAAATGGGTTGATTTGCTTATTTATACAACTTTCTTCTAACCCTAACCCTATTTACATCATGCCTTAATAAAATACAATATCTAGGCGCCAATACTACCTGTGCCACCCTACAAAAGACCTGGAGACAAAATAGGATTGTCCTATCAGAAGAATAAGATAAGAATATACATCGAAAGAATCAGTCTCGAGAAGAGAGCCAGAAAAGAGAAAGGAAGAAAGTAGGTCCCTCGAGGACCGAGGCTACATGCCTCAAAAATGGGAAATGCGGCACCCTATCTCTAATGTGCCAAGTGTACCTCTAAGTGGCACTTTGAGAAGATCACCCTGTCAGAAGACCAACTGCCAAGCCGATGTCTCTTGATGTGGCCAACTACCCTCTGATAGTCTTTATTAACCGCTTCTGAAAGTGACCAGTCAGCCTCGGGGACCGGGACACGAATCACTTTGAAGAATACAAAATTTTAGATCCGGGACTCTGGGATCCGGGAACTTGCACCCCAAAAGAATAAAGAATACTCAGAATAAAGAATGCTCAACACTTGAGTTCTCCCCGGCCCCCGGAGAAAGCTCAAGGTTGCTCATTATCGTTGAAGGCCTGAAGGAGGCAGGAAATGCCATCTTCATCTATCTCTTTTAGGCTGGCCCTTCTGTGCCTGGCCACTTCAACTTGTTCCCCCAGGTCTGGAACATTTCCTTTAAATTCATCTGTCATTCTTGCAGCATCATGACCCTTAAGTATCATCTTGGTTAGTTTTTCCATCTGGGCCCCATCTATCCCCTCCAGAGATTGATACCAGGATTTCATTATTTCATCAAAACTCCCCAAAACTGAATCTTCAGGGGTATATGTATCTGTACTAAGGGGATCAGCCCCGAAAGCCTTTATCACAAAAGACTTGTATAAATTAGAAGAATACTTCACAGCATTTACCTTCTCTTGCAAGGACTCTACCAGTTGCTTGGTTACCTCCAATGTGAGGTCAAGTCTGGAGTGCTAAGTTCTTACGAAATCAAATGATTCCTCACCCAGAATTCTGAATTGGGAAATTATATCTTCTCCCAAGGTGAGGAGCTCTTCGAGCTCCACCTTCCACGCTTGGTAATTTTCAGCGTCACTCTCCCACTGCTCAATAAGCGCTTCCGCCTGATGGATAACTTGTCAGGCCATGTACAAATCTGGGAGAGTGGACGCCAGGAAACACCGGGTGTTTCCTATCTGTAAGGTGACCCATTCGTCCACTGCCTGGGCCTTCTTTTTCATTACTCACAGGGACTCTATGTCACTCTGTGCTAATTCTTCTGATGTGGAGGTCTCTGGAGGGGCAGCATTAATGGGTCTGGCCAGCTCAGTAAGCAATACCATAAGATTTGCGTTCTTCTCTTTCTCAGCCTTGAGCCTCTGGGCCTCTTTTTCGTATCGGGCTTCAACTGCCCTTGCTACCTCCTTAAGCAAGTCTACCTCGCCTTGCTTTCCTCTTTTGCCTAGGGACACCTCTGCAACATTGTAATCTGCGGGATCTACAATTGCTTCATCGGCGTCTTGGGGAGGTGTTGCCACAATGGCAACCGTTTCTCCACCTGGCCCAGTTTGCAAAGTGTGAACTATCCAGGCTTTCTTCACCTTTGGCGGGGCCTAAACTTGGGCCATCATTTCATCCAGGGAGAGAGGAATCACTGGAGTGGACTGAGCTTTTCTCTTCTTGCTCTCAACCAGCCACTGAGGGGGGAGAGGTGGCCTTCCTGCCAGAGTTTGTTCTCCTGATTCTTTCCCTGTATCTTGTGGCTATTGCTCCTTGGTGGCATGGGCCTCATCCATCCTCCCTACCTCAACTTCTTCTGCAGCAGCATCCTTTTCAACCTCCATCTCCTCAGCCTGGTCCTGTATGTCGATCGCTAGGTCTGGACCTCGGTAAGCTTCTTCGGGGATTTCTTCTTCAAGATGCTCTTCTTCTTCTTGTTCTTCATCCAGGGTTTCTTCCTCTATTGGCAGTAGGGGAGATATCGAGCCAAGATTTAGAGTTTGGGCCACTGTGATTACCTTCCTGAAGGTTGCTCCCGAGAGTGGCCCCTGGAATGTGGCGGCTGGGGTTACGGTTATTCCCAAAGGTTTGGTTCCCCCAGCAGATGCCGTTTGTTCACTTGGCTTTAGTTGGTCCACTCCCAGTCCTTGTATTTCTTGAGCCCTGGAGATAATTTATGGTTATGGCTCTTTTTCTTCTGCTTCCTGCTCTTGTTCTTGTGTAGGTTCTTGTTCCAAGTCTCCTTGGTCCACAGCCTCTTGTTCTTTCTCTGGGACTTTTGTTCCTGCTTGTGTATCGTCCCCATGCAAATTATCAAACTCATCGGTTGCAAATAAATCAAACTCCTCTTCCGAAGGGGGACTGGCTGGGATCTCTATAGGCTCTTCTTCTTTCTCCGATTCCGGGGAACTGGAAGAAAGGATCTCTACTTCTCGGGGGAGGGAAGCCCTTGGCACTGGTACTGGTTCTGCCTTGGCCTACTTGATCTACTTCCTCTTCATCCGGGTGACCAAAGGTGGCCCCGCATCGGCTATTGCTGCTGCTTCCATGGGATCCACCCTCATTGCCTTCACCATCAAGGCTGCCAGCGACGGGGAGGATGGAGGACAAATTGGTCCGGCCATGAGCGGGGGAGTGGCCAGCCTCGTTATTAACTGCTACCTCATTTGCTGGGAGGCTGCCACAGATTGCTTAATCTGTTCTTGTATCAAGACTTCTTGCGCAGAGGGGGTTATAGCTATTTTCTTTCCTTTGTCTGCGCCTTGTGAAGAAGTCCCGACCCCTGAGGTCAATCTTGGTAACAGCTGTGGCGCTAATTGTGGTGCCGGTCGGGGAGCTTGACGCATACTCCTGGGGCACACCTTTTTGAAATAGGTGTGACTTTGCTCGACCACCTCTCGAGTGAAGTCCTCAATCATGGTCCCTCCTGGGCAGCCCAAGCTATTTCCGGCAGTGCCATTTTGTCGATCCCCTTTTCTTTGTACTGGAGATCTATGGTGGGGGCGGCGTCAAAGAAGCCCAGAGGAAATCTCTGGAGCTTCAGTTCCTGCATCATTCCGGCTATCATTCTGATATAGTGTCTGCTCTGCACCTCCACATCATCTTGGAAACCATCCCAAAAGTCTTTTATGTGTATATAATGGGGCTCCGAAGCCCAGGGTATTGCTGTTGCAATTCTGCCATGTGGATCAAAATTTCTCCGCGCCAGATAAAATTCTTGTAAGTTGTAACTCTTCAGCTCATTGTCTGCCTCCTTCGCGGTGGCCAAACTGCATGTATAGTTCCCACAGATAATTGGGAATGGGATGTTGGGGACCTTCTTGAGTGCAAAGAAGGCATGCAACTCCATCATTTTTTGGCAATACTCCAGCAGAATGATCTCGTCTCCACAATGCTTGGGCAACAAGTAGGGTTTCCCAAAGAAACCGGCGACCCTAATGTATGTATGCTACTAGAATTGGATATAGTAGTGCCCATAACTACTAACTAGCTTCATCGCCTCAGTGGATAGGCGGTATCCAGCGTCCTAGGTGGGTGTGAGCAAGTGATAGTAAATGAACGAATCATTTACTCGGAAGAAACTGGGGAAGCTGGACTCCCATTGAATCTATGGGAAATGGTCCCATAGTGCTTTTTATCCTAGGCCAATCCCGAGAATATCATCTGTAAGTAGGCCATTGGAGTGGGGCCTCTGCTGGGCCAGGGCCTAGAAAACATAAGAATACATATAGAACTTCTTCTTCCTGTCCGCCTGGAGGAACTGGGAGTCGACGTGATTGGAGATTATTGTCGCCCAATCAAAGAATTCTCCCTTGGTGGAGATGTTGAGGAGGAAATAGTACATCCATTTGGCAAACTCCTAGGCAGAGGGCTGCCCAAATACCTAGGCTAATGCTATTATCCCCATCTGGATGCTCTCTTTGAATTCAGAGCGGGGGATTTCTATTTTCATTCTCTTTGGGTCCCTCTTCGGGGCCTTGAGCCAATGGGTATTCATGTATACCCTGGCGGCATCTTCCAATTGTGTAAACTATTTCAAGGCGTCAGTTCTTGTGACCACAGTGGCTCTATCAAATTGCGGGATACCCAGGCCTACCTGGAATGTGACTGGGTCAAGGGACACCAGTGGGGTGGGGTACCCCGTGGGTTCTGCAGCTGCGAGCATAACAGCCTAGACAGAAGAGTTGTAGTTGGCCGCCAGTGTTAAGATAAGCTCCGAAGATTGCACGGAGCATGGGAAGCAAGCTGCCCAGAGGATTCCGGAACCTCCGACATTAATTGCGAGCTGATCTCCAGCCTGTCGCTGGATGTGCATTACCTTCACCAGGGCCTGCATTTCTTCCCAGGTTCTGACATTGGCATCGGTCATTAGTTTTACCTTGGACTCAATCTGTGAGCCCACGATGCCATTATCTTGTACAAACTTTATGGTGAGGGGAAGTTTTTCCAGGGCTTTCTCCATTTTTGACTTTGCTGCTGCCCTGGTTTCTATTGTGGTTGGTAATTCTGGACTTCCGGGAGGAGATGATACGGACGCTTTAGACATGTTTGGAAGATAACTCCGAGAACATGCGAGACAAAGCAACCGTCAGAACATGTTTATCAAAGTAAAATAGTTACTCTGGGGTCCGGAGATCTTACCACCGTGACGTTTGCTTTCCTGAAAAGTTAGTATTATGCAAACGTAACCAAAAAGAAAAATATGTCGTGAACTTAGGATCTTCATCACACATCTGGGTCTGGGAAATTTTATCACACTTAGAAAAGATGCGGGATGGATGGTGGTAAGAGGCCTGAAGCCCAGAGAAATAACCGTTAGCAAAGATGTATAACAAGGCAAGTTTTTGAACCCACGTGGACGCCACGTGTGTTGGTATTAAATGGATGCGATGGCGATGACGACAGAGCCAACTGTCTGAATGCGCAAAAGGGGAAAGCCACTTGGCTGGAATTGATTACACACATGAGACATAAATGAGGTTCTGACAGACTTCATGGAGGAGAGAGAAAATCACCTATTTGAAACCGGCGGGGAGCCGAGTTTCAAACAGGTGGTTTTCTGCCTCGAAGCAAGTTCGAAGGCAGAAAACCAAAAACGGGGGTGAC
This sequence comes from Thuja plicata, assembly GCA_018584345.1. Classification (NCBI taxonomy): domain Eukaryota; kingdom Viridiplantae; phylum Streptophyta; class Pinopsida; order Cupressales; family Cupressaceae; genus Thuja; species Thuja plicata. Next base: position 5,194,159 of record MU227513.1, read on the forward strand.
TCGACCAGACTGTTAAGCCACCTGGAAGGATATACATAGAGCCGATGGATATACATAGGGACTATATTATAATTATATACATATATACATGGATATACATCGCGGAACGACGCCCGCGGGAAAACCAGACAAGGCAGAAATAGCTATATACAACTATCTACACTATATACACCTTTCACAGAAACAACTTCTATGTAGAAGGCGGACAACCCTCTGGCAGAGCCGACCCACCAACGGGCGGTGAAAATAGAAGACAACCGACCAGACAAGACAGAAAAGCAAAACAAAACAAGAACGAAAGCAAGACAAAAACCAAACAAAACCAGAGAAACAGGAAAGAAGGAACACAAACCTGAGACGCAGAAGGCGGAGAAAAGGAAGGGTTACCATAGGAGCTCTGTAACAGTTCAATTTGTCAATCAATCAGAATCACCACCACGAAGCACTTGCACCTGCCTGAGAACAAATGAAAATTGTTAAGCGTTGATTACCATAAAACTTCCTGCAAATGCTTTGTTAATCACTTTGAAATCGCTCTTTGATTCTCTCTAAGTGCTCGAAGGTTTTAATCATGGTAAACATGAAAATGAGAGATGACCTCTATTTATACCCACGGTAAAAGGGCAATCCTCCTCCTTCCAGCAATCTCCAGACAGGCAAAACCTCCAGACTTCAGGCCCGGAGATTCCTCATGATGATATCCCTAAGAATATCACGATAAAAAATCTCAGAGTCTGGAATCCGGTTCCCAACAAAATACAACCTCCGGGACTGGAGTCCGGGAGGCGGAAAGAAAACAAACAAGATGCAACGCCGGGGAAGAAAAACCCCAGAGAAAGAAAACAAAAAGGGAAAGAAAGACAGGCAAAACCGCAAGCAAAAGCAAACAAAAGAAAAAAAAAGGGGGACCCAACATTTTGCACACAAAATGTAGGGACGGGGATGCAGGGCATAACAAATGGCGACTATCTGGGACAAATACCTTAGCGCATTTGACAACTAAAGAATCTCTAGTTAGCAAAACTGGAACAAGCCGCTTCCCGAAGCGTCTGACAGGCAAAAGACAACATATATGAGAGAATCCAACCACACAAGAGTCAGTCCGTAGTCTTTCATCAGTGGTGTCATGTGTGCTTGGGAAGGAAATCAAGCCGATGACCTTTGGGAGAAATAGAGAAGGGGTACTAATCACATCGAACCAGTCATCAATTTGCTCGTTTCCCCCAGAGACCGGAGTTTTATCCCGCTTTTTCTCTTGTTACTTTATTTTTTTCTGGGTGGGGAAGGTGGTACTTCTTTCACCTATCCACCTGCGTTTAGATATTTGAAGAGGGGATAAAGCTCCAGACCCGGGAAGAATTCTTTAAAGTTTCAGACCTGGGTCAATCAAAGAGTATAGCTGATCTACCCTTGGTGTGTCCGATTACTTGTTCATTATATTATTATTATGTTCACTGATTGCCAGACCCTGGAGACAACACCCAATGGAGATTGCTCAAAATGTGTCATAACCCGTGAAACAAACCCCAGAGACCAGGCCAGCTCCACCGTGCTAAAGATAGATTCTAAAGTTCACCATGCCATAGACATTGTACCGGAGGCCAACTTTATGCAAAGCATTCCAATTCCTGCAAGACGGAACAAAACACCAGGACCGAAAGAAAACCAAAAATGAAAAACAAGACAGAAAAAGAGGACTGCCCCGGAGGACAGCCAACAAGGCTATTTACAAGGCAGGGCACCTCACGACGAGACACCCGGAAGAGATATTTACAAGCGGAAAGCTTTACATATAATACAACTTAGGATGAACTTACCCTACTCGAAATAGTGTTTGAGAAACTGTCCATTAACATGCAATGTGACAGGTTCCCCAGTCAGAGTGTTGAGGCGGTAAGTATTAGTCCCACAGATTTCTGAGACCAAGTATGGTCTGAGCTAGAGTCGCTGGAACTTGGTATATTTTCCTTTCTTCTCTCGGGCCTTGTCCCACAACAGGACTAGATTCGAGATCAGAAAAGCCTTATACTGGTCTCTTCTGTCAAACCATCTTTTTACCACTGCTTGATGACGTGCGAAATGTTCAAGGGCTGCGTCTCATTGTTCTTCCATGCACACCAGATTCAAGAGCTGAACCTCCACGATGTTGTCCCTGTTGTTAAATTCCTGCATAAACTGTAATACTGGGATCTGTAAGTTGACTAGGAATACAAGGTTCTGGCCATAAACCAGGTGGAATGGGGAAGTGCCTAGGGCGGCCTTGACACGAATGCGATCCACCCAGAGGGAAAATTTCAATTTTTGGTGCCAATCCCGGGGATTTTATTCTAATAGGTGTTTGATCACTTCAAGTAGATTTTTGTTTGTTGATTCAGCAACGCCATTTCCCTGGGGATAATAGTTGCTGGAGAACTTCAGTGCAATCTTTTGATTGTAGATCCATTCAAGTAGCTATGCCAAAGAAAATGTTGGACCATTGTCACATACCAAAGCAAAGGGCATTCCAAACCTTGTGACGATGTCTTCTTCCAAGAACTTGATAACTACGTCTGCCGTGTTGTTTTTGCAAAGTATAGCTTCAGACCACCGAGCGCAATAGTCAGTAGCAGTTAGGATGTATCGGTGGTTGGTAGACGAGTTGGGGTTAATCTCCCCGATGAAGTCGAATGCCCATTGGGCGAAGGGTCTAGCCTCGTAGACTGGTTGCAGAGGCATCACTGGGTTACGCTCACGATGCGCTGCGATTTGGCAAGTATGGCACTTTCTCACATGAGTGTAAACATCCTTGAAGATACAGGGCCAATAGTATCCAGCCTGAAGGATCTGATGGGCAGTGGCGTCGGCTGAGCCATGCCTGGTTCTAAACTATCCATGGAATTCATCGATTATTCTCACAGCTTGGTCTCTATCAATGCACCGGATGTACACTCCCTCGTAGTTTCTGCGGTAAAACGCAGAGTTTTTGATCATGAAATATGTGCTTTTCATCCACAGAGCGCGGCGTTTGTGGGGAGGTAACCCCTCTGGACACTTGTTGTTTAGCAACAAGTATACCAAGTCGGTATACCACGGATCTTGGGTGATGGACTCCACTGTGTAAGTTTGGCATTCTATGTGGGGAGTCTCTTTTGCCATCGCCCGACTTAGTCCCTGGCCTCAGACTATTTTCATGGGCTGCATTTCTAAGTCATATTCCTGGAGGATGGCCATCCATTTCCCCCGTCTCTCACCCAATTCACTCTGCATCAGCAGAGATTTGATGGCCTGGTCCGGGATGATAGCATGTACTTTGCTCCGAAGAATGTAATGTCAGAATTTCTTCACGATGTGAACCAGAGCGAAGGCCTATTTTTCTAGTGATGAATACCGAACTTCGGCATTCTTGAAGGGGGAACTCATGAAAGCTATTGGTCATTCTTCCCCTTCAACCTTTTGGGTCAACACTGCCGCAGCGGAATGCGGCGAAGCAAATGAATAAATGTAAAACAGAAGGGAGTAGTCTGGACTAGCCAGGATAGGGGCCTCCGTGATTATCTGTTTTATCTGGGTGAATGCCCATTTTGCTTCAGGACTCCACTCAATCTTGGTATCTTTCTTCATCATCTCATTAAGTGGTTTAACTATTTCTGTGAATCCCGTGATGAACCATCGCACAAAGTTCATCTTCTCAAAAAAGGATCACATCTCTTTCTTGCTACCAGGCATCTGCAGATTCAGCAATGCTTCGACTCTATCAGGGTTTATGGATATACCCTTCTCAGAGACAATATGCCCGAGCAACTTCCCTTCAGTGACCCTGAATATGCACTTCTTGGGGTTGAGGGATATTCCATACCGGTAACATCTCTCACAGATCTGAGTGAGGTGGGTGGCATGGTCACGCCTGTCCCAGGAAAAGATGGTCAAATCATCCATGTAGATGATTATGCACCGATTTACGAGGCCCTCGAATGCAATGTCCATGGTCTTTTGAAATGTAGCCCCTACATTGATTAGACCGAAGGGCATTCTCCTGTAAGCAAACGTTCCCCACTTGGTGGTAAACATTGTTTTCTCTTTGTCCTCATACTTGACCATGACCTGATTGTACCCTGAATATCCATCCAAGAAGGACATCATCTAGGATCCATTTACTATCTGCAACACCTCATCCAACGAGGGGAGAGGGTGATTATCTTTTTTAGATGCCTTGTTCAAATTTCAAAAAATCCACGCAAAGGCAAATCTCACCATTTTTCTTTCTGATAGGAACCAAGTTGGAAACCCATGTAGTGTGCCAGATTGGGAAGATTATCTGGCCTGACAGCATTTTTTCTACCTCTTGATGGATCAGAGGCTCTATTAGGGGGTTGACCAGTCTTTGCTTTTTCCAAAAGGGCTTAGCATCTGGTTTCAGGGGTATAGTGTGGGTCATGATGGATGTATCATATGTTTTCAAGTCTTCATAACCCCAAGTGATTACAACAATATATTCCCGGAGAACCACGAGAATCTTTTCCTTTTCCTCAGGGGAACAGGAGGTACCAATGTGAATGATCTTTTCTTCATCGGGCTGGCCGATGTTAACCTTTTCAAACTTTCCTCCCTCAGAGGAGGATGACACCTTCTCATGGGCCCGAGGGTCCGAGTCAAAGATTCATTCCAATGTAACCATCCCCTTTGGGATGGTGTTAGTGGGCAGGTCCATGATCCCATCGTCTTCATCACCCTGCCCAATATCATCGTGGTCTCGTTCCTCCACTATCTGATCCTCAAAGACACCAACATTGGCCATGAAGGCCAGGATGTGTTGATCATCCTCAAAAACCTAAAAGTGGGTGACATTATCTGGGATAGAGGGGGTGGGGACCATCTCAACTGAAAATCTTCAGAGTCACGAGCTGGCCATTGGCTCAAGTGTGCTAGAGAAAATGGAAAGGGCGTCTGGGACATAGTTCCGTCACCGGGGAATGAGGTTAATGCCGAAGGCATCAAAATCTTCAATAAGGCTCCAAGCCCGATTGCGGTATGCGGCCAGCCTTTTGTCATGACAAGTGTATTGACTCTGGACTTGTTTAACAACCAATTCTGAATCACCCAGAGCCTGGAGGCGGGTGATACCTTTCCTTAGTGTGAATAAGAGTCCAAGGACCAAAGCCTCGTACTTCGTGACATTGTTTGTACAGTTAAACTGCAGCCTGTAGGATGCGAGGAAGGACTTCCCCCGCGGGTTGATTAATTCTACTCCAGCCCCACAGCCTTGTTTGGATCGGGATCCATCGAACTTAAGGGCCCACAAGTCATTGTTTGTAATCTAGGGCTAGGGATGGGGAGTCTTCTTTAGATTATTACTGGGGAACTTGGGGTCCCCTTCCCGGACAACCGACATGAAAGTAGAATTTTCCTCCAAAGCCTTTTGAATTTGGGATTCCCGGGGAGATGGCACCAAAGGAGCGCATCCCGTGGGAGTACTGGGTCCCGGGGAATCAGTTGCATGTTGTTTATTCTGGAGGATATCAAGGTGTCGGTTGGCGATCGAAAGACATGGCCCACATTCCAGTTCTAAATGTTTTTGGTAGTGTACTCGGCACCAAGTGCCGGACAAGAGTGTGGCAAGAGTTGTTGTGGTACCTTGAGAGCTGACTTCAACTCTCATCTTTTCTTCAAGGTCTTGGGCTCTCTGTAGTACGATAGGATCTTCTACAGGGATGAAATCAAATGTCAAAATTTCAAAAGGTTTGTACACCCCCAGAGAAGTCTCAGAGAAAAATACCTCGTTGACCCTTCCAACTTCGGTGAGGGCCTGTTTCATCCAGGGTTCGCTTTCGACCCGGATCTTATTTGATTCTCCTTCCCATGGAAGCCATAGGTGGGTGAAGTTGGTCAAAAAGTATCCATTCAAGGACTTAGACCAATTCTGACTTAGTAACATCCCGTAAGTCTCTAGGATGTCCACCACTTGGATGTCAATGATGCTGGCTATCCTGGGGTCCTGGATAAGATGTATCCAGACATTCTTCAATTCTTCCACCATTTTTACAGCAGTCTTATCCAGCTGGATCACTGCACCATTAGATGGGGTGGGGTGGAATCTGAGCTTCTGACAAATGGACAAGGGCATGATGTTACCCGAAGCTCCAGAATCTACTAGGCAATTGTGTATGTTCTTACCATGTATATTCAGGCCTAGTAAGAAGGGAGGATCCTCATTGTTCCCCCAGAAGATAGCCATATTAGCATCTTCGAATGAGATAGTCTTGGGTGGGCGGCTGATGGCTTTCGAGTTTCCCAAGAGCTTCAAAAGAGACTTCTTCTACTCGGGACAGTTCAACAAAACCTCCATCAAGGTTATGGAGGTAGTGGTCTGTTCTAACGCTTTCGTGATGTCAAATCTTCCTCCCGGGAACTGGAAATTTTCCTCCGTGAGATCTTTTGCTTGGCTAGAGCTAGGACCTTTTAGAGGCGCGGGTCGATCAGTAACGTTATTCTGGGGGGGAGGAGTATCTTTGGTAGGAGGTGTGGGCGTGTAAGTTGGTCCTTTACCAGCCTGACTCTGAGTGTTGTATGGATTCCACAGGTTAGTAAAGGCGTTGGCCTCAAAGGGCGGGATAGATTCATCAACTAATCCCTATAGTTTGTATTCTTCTTCATCCTCCCTGGAAGTTTCGAAGAAGATGGTATCACAGGTGAAGGCACTGTGGGTTGTTTCTTGGACAGGAGGCTCTGGGGGAGTAGTATCATGTGATTGTTGTCTGTCCAGCTGGGAGATCATGATGACCTTCTCCAAAGTGGCACAATTTACCTTATTATGCAAACTAGTATCGTGTAGTCTACACCAGTTAGTCATGGGCTGGAAGTTGGTGACAGGTGTAAAATGTGATGGTCCAGCACCATTTTGGTTGGTGTTTTGGTTCAGAGGCGGGCCTCTGGTATTCGCGTTATTGTTCCACTGTTGTTGATTGGGCCTAGACCTATTGTTGAAGTTCCTTCCTCCGACATTGTTGTTTCCTTGGCTAGAGAAAATGTTTCCCCTCTGGGAATTCAAATTATGGGGTGCATAGGACCCCGCCTTCAGTTGGCCCATGTCCATAGTCAAGGTGGACAACATTCGCCAGAGGGATTCGACCTCGGCGGTCAACTAAGTGTTAGCGTCACAATGCGATGGCTGTTGTTGTTGCTAGCTTCTTGGGAAGGCAGCAGTATTAGCTAGAGTCGAGGGCGGCAATCCTTCAGTCACGAACGACTGGAAGAATGGCACTCCAGACAGTTGTGTCTGAGTCTGTTGTGTCTGCTGCGGCTAATTCCAAGGGAAGACTTCCAGACCTGGTGTCATCTAGGTCTGGGCTAGGTAAACGCACCGTGCCTATTGGTCTATTAAGGGTGGCGGAGGATTCATCACCATCGAAGGGGCACCTATTGCTAGATTGGGGTTATAGCCCCTGGCATATGTAGTTCCGCTGGGGATCATGTTGAAAGGTGTGCTCTGCCCAATCCCACCCGGGGATTTGTTAAGACCGCGTGACAGCTCTAGGGCCAGGTTGTAGACTTTTGCCAAGGTGTCTTGGTCGCCAGGGGCAGTTGTTCTCCAAAGGAGAGTGGCAACAAAAGGGTCCATCGCATTAAAATAGGTCTGTATGGTTACATCTAGAGATGGGATAAAAGGGCCCGTGCACTACTTCGGGGTGCATTGGAACCTATGGTTGAATGTTGCAAGAGGTTCATTGGGTTCCTTCCTAATGGAGATGAACTGGCTGTGGGACCAGGCTGGGTCCACATGTACGCGGAAGGTGGCCAGGAAGACATCCTCCATATCCTACCAAGTGTTTATGGAGTTGGCAGGCAAGTTAAGGTACCAGTTCAACTCGCTTTGTCCTAGGGACAGGGGGAACATACCGGTCACAACATCTTCATGCTGGATCCAATGTCGATTCATGGCATCTTTGTATTCCTGTAAGTGTTCTTCTACGGTCCATGAGCCTAAGTGCTCATATCGCAGGCAGATCTTCTCCGGGTGAGAGGGTAAATCATTGGTTGCACCTAGAAAAGTGCCCATTGGGGACCTGTTGTTTCTGAAATACACAGCCATTGGGGGAGCTATATGTTGGGTAGTTTGGGTACTGGTTCCCAAGATTTCCTGAGAAGCTTGGTTATTCTGAGGTATGCGAGATCCCCAGACAATAGTGGCTGATGTGATTTTTGAGGTCTGTTTCTTTCGAGCAGGGGGCTCAAGTTCGACAAATCTTCCAGGATTCGAGGTAGACCTAAGGACTCTTTCAAATTTAGCTGGGGAAAAAGACCCAATCCTGTTGAAGGCTTGTCTCCTAAAACTACAATTCAAGGAACCCTCAGAAGGTGTAAAATCAAAATCTTGGGAGGGGGATGAGTTCATGCCCTCCTTCTAGCGCCAGTTTCTATTGACAGGGTTTTGTTGACCGGGTCCGCCAACAGTCATAAGTTATCACCGGGTTCCACGAAAATCGGCCAACTTTGCCTGCAAAGGTTGTCCGGGGGAAATAAATCCTCTGGGCCTCCAAGCACCTGGGTGTCGGGTCACGATGGTGCGGGGCTCAGTCAGGAGAGGTGACTGTTGTCGAGGGGGATAGCTGGTTTCTTCAACTCATCTTCTCCAGAGATTCGATCAAAGTAAGGTTTTCTGAGCGTTCTATACTTAGCAAATAAAATAAAAAGATCCTACAGGGTTAGAAGTATTTCATCTAACTACAGTCATGCTAAAATGTCCGAAACATCAATAATACTCTGGTAAACTACACTAAATACCGAAGAAACACATAACCATCAGCTAGAATTTTATCAGTAGCAAGGACAAAGAGTTCATTAATCTACTTTAACATACCAGAGTAGAAGACATAAAGAACATCAAAACATGAAATACCATTAACTCAGAAGTAGGAATGTCAACAACATCATTGCCAAGAATTCTTCCTTCTTTATTAACGTTCCTTCTAACAAGCACTGGTGTGTGATACAATGGCGGCTCCAAAGGAGCATCTAACTATTGAGAACAGAATAATGGAGTATTGAGCTATGCAACTTAAAAAGAGAAATCACTTTGCTATTGCTATGGACAACAAAATCATCAATTTTTCCGACCCTTGGAAATGGGTCGATTTGATTATTTATACAACTTTCTTCTAACCCTAACCCTATTTACATCATGCCTTAATAAAATACAATATTTGGGGGCTGGTTCTACCTGCGCCACCCTACAAAAGACCTGGAGACGGAATAGGTATGTCCTGTCAGAAGAATAAGATAAGAATATATATCGAAAGAATCGGTCTCGAGAAGAGAGCCAAAAAGGAGAAAGGAAGGAAGTAGGTCCCTCAAGGACTGAGGCTATATGCCTCATAAATGGGAAATGCGGCACCCTATCTCCAATGTGCCAGGTGTACCTCTAAGTGGCACCTTGAGAAGATCACCCTGTCAGAAGACCAACTGTCAAGCCGATGTCTCTTGATGTGGCCAACTACCCTCTTACAGTCTTTATTAACCACTTCTGAAAGTGACCGGTCAGCCTCGGGGACCGGGACACGAATCACTTTGAAGAATACAAAATTTTAGATCTGGGACTCCAGGATCCGGGAACTTGCACCCCAAAATAATAAAGAATACTCAGAATAAAGAATGCTCAACACTTGAGTTCTCCCCGGCCCCCGGAGAAATCTCAAGGTTTCTCATTATCGTTGAAGGCCTAAAGGAGGCAAGAAATGTCATCTTCATCTATCTCTCTTAGGCTGGCCCTTCTGTGCCTGGCCACTTCAACTTGTTCCCCCAGGTCTGAAACATTTCCTTTAAATTCATCTCCCATTCTTGCAGCCTCATGACCCTTAAGTATCATCCTGGTTAGTTTCGCCATCTGGGCCCCATCTATCCCCTCCAGAGATTGATACCGGGATTTCATTATTTCATCAAAACTCCCCAAAACTGAATCTTCGGGGGTATATGTATCTGTACTAAGGGGATCAGCCCCAGAAGCCTTTATCACAAAAGACTTGTATAAATTAGAAGAATACTTCACAGCATTTACCTTCTCTTGCAAGGACTCTACCAGTTGCTTAGTTACCTCGAATGTGAGGTCAAGTCTGGAGTGCTGAGTTCTTACGAAATCAAATGATTCCTCACCCAGAATTTTGGATTGGGAAATTATATCTTCTCTCAAGGTGAGGACCTCTTTGAGCTCCACCTTCCACGCTTGGTAATTTTTGGCATCACTCTCCCACTACTCAATAAGCACTTCCGCCTGATGGATAACTTGTCGGGCCATGTACAAATCTGGGAGAGTGGACACCAGGAAACACCGGGTGTTTTCTATCTGTAAGGCAACCCATTCGTCCACTGCCTGGGCCTTCTTTTTCATTACTCACATGGATTCTATGTCACTCTGCGGTAATTCTTCTGATGTGAAGGTCTCTGGAGGGGTGGCATTAATGGGTCTGGCCAGCTCAGTAAGAAATCCCATAAGATTTGTGTTCTTCTCTTTCTCAGCCTTGAGCCTCTGGACCTCTTTTTCGTATCGGGCTTCAACTACCCTTGCCGCCTCCTTAAGCAAGTCTACCTCGCCTTGCTTTCCTCTTTTTCCCAGGGACACCTCTACAACATTATAATCTGCGGGATCTGCAGTTGCTTCATCGGTGTCCGGGGGAGGTGTTGCCACAACGGCAACCATTTCTCCACCTGGCCCAGTTCGCAAAGTGTGAACTGTCTGGGCTTTCTTCGCCTTCGGCGGGGCTTGAACTTGGGCCATCATTTCATCCAGGGAGAGAGGAATCACCGGAGTGGACTGAGCTTTTCTCTTCTTTCTCTCAACCAGCCACTGAGGGGGGAGAGGTGGCCTTCCTGCCAGAGTTTGTTCTCTTGATTCTTTCCCTGTATCCGATGGTTGTTGCTCCTTGGTGGCATGGGCCTCATCCGTCCTCCCTGCCTCAACTTCTTCTGTAGCAGCATCCTTTTCAACCTCCATCTCCTCATCCTGGTCCTGTACGCCGATCACTGGGTCTGGACCTCGGTAGGCTTCTTCGGGGATTTCTTCTTCAAGCTTCTCTTCTTCTTCTTGTTCGTCATCCAGAGCTTCTTCCTCTGTTGGCAGTAGGGCAGGTATCAGGCCAAGATTTAGAGTTTGGGCCGCTATGATTACCTGCCCAAAGTTTTCTCCCGGGAGTGGCCCCTAGAACGTGGCGGCTGGGGTTACAGTTATTCCCGAAGTTCTGATTCCCCGATCGGATGTCGTTTGTTCACTTGGCTTTAGTTGGTCCACTCCCGGACCTTGTATTTCTTGAGCCCCAGAGATAATTTCTGGTTCCAGCTCTTTTTCTTCTACTTCCTGCTCTTGTTCTTGTGCAGGTTCTTGTTCCAAGTCTCCTTGGTCCACATCCTCTTGTTCTTTCTCTGGGACTTCTGTCCCTGCTTGTGTATTGTCCCCCTGAAAATTCTCAAACTCATCGGTTGCAAATACATCAAACTCCTCTTCCGGAGGGGGACTGGCTGGGATCTCTGTAGGCTTTGTTTCTTTCTCTGGTTCTGGGGAACTGGAAGAAAGGATCTCTACTTCTTGGGGGAGGGAAGCCCTTGGCGCTGGTACCAGTTCTGCCTTGGATTGCTTGATGTGCTTCCTCTTCCTCCGGGTGACCAAAGGTGGCCCCGCATCAGCTATTGTTGCTGCTTCCATGGGATCCACCCCTGTTTCCTTCACCATCAAGGTTGCCAGCGACGGGGAGGATGGAGGATGAATTGGTCTGGCCATGAGCGGGGGAGTGGCCAGCCTCGTTATTAACTGCTCCCTCATTTGCTGGGAGGCTGCCACAGATTTCTTAATCTATTTTTGTATTGGGACTTCTTGCATGGAGGTGGTTATAGCTATTCTCTTTTCTTTGTCTGTGCCTTGTGAAGAAGTCCTGGCCCCCGAGGTCAATCTTGGTACCGGCTGTGGCACTAATTGTGGCGTCAGTTGGGGAGCTTGATGCATACTCCCAGGGCACACCTTTTTGAAATAGGCGTGACTTTGCTCGACCACCTCTCGAGTGAAGTCCTCAATTGTGGGCCCCTCCTAGGTGGCCCAATCCATTGCCGTCATTGCCATTTTGTTGATCCCCTTTTCTTTGTACTAGGGATCTATGGTGGGGGCGGCGTCAGAGAAGCCCAGAGGGAATCTCTGGAGCTTCATTTCCTTCATCATTCCGGCTATCATTCTGATATAGTGCCTACTCCGCACCTCCACATCATCCTGGCAACCAGCCCAAAAGTCTTCCATGTGTATATAATGGGGCTCCGAAGCCCAGGGCATTGCTGTTGCAATTTTGCCATGCAGATCAAAATTTCTCCGCGCCAGATAAAATTCTTGTAAGTTGTAACTCTTCAGCTCAATGTCTTCCTCCTTTGCGGTGGCCAGACTGCATGTATAGTTCCCACAGATAACTGGGAATGCGACGTTGGGGACCTTCTTGAGTGCAAAGAAGGCATGCAACTCCATCATTTGCCGGCAATACTCCAGTAGCAGGATCTTGTCCCCACAATGCTTGGGCAACAAGTAGGGTTTCCCAGAGAAATTGGTGACCCTAATGTGTGTATGCTACTAGAACTAGATATAGTAGTGCCCATAACTACTAACTAGCTTCATCGCCTCAGTGAATAGGCGGTATCCAGTGTCTCGGGTGGGTGTGAGCAGGTGATAGTAAACGAATGAATCGTTTACTCGGCAGAAACTGGGGAAGCTGGCCTCCCATTGAATCTGTGGGAAATGGTCCCACGGTGCTTTTTGTCCCGGGCCAATCCTGAGAACACCATCTGTAAGTAGGCCATTGGAGTGGGGCCTCTGCTAGGCCAGGGCCCAGAAAACATAAGAAGACATATAGAACTTCTTCTTCTTGTCCGCCTGGAGGAACTGGGAGTCGACGTGATTGGAGATTATTGTTGCCCAGTCAAAGAATTCTCCCTTGGTGGAGATGCCGAGGAGGAAATAGTACATCCATTTGGAAAACTCCTGGGCGGAGGGCTACCCAAATACCCGGGCTAATGCTATTATCCCCATCTGGATGCTCTCTTTGAATTCAGAGCGGGGGATTTCTATTTTCATTCTCTTTGGGTCCCTCTTCGGGGCCTTGAGCCAATGGGTATTCATGTATACCCGGGCGGCATCTTCCAGTTGTGTAAACTATTTTAAGGCGTCAGTTCTTGTGACCACCGTGGCTCTATCAAATTGCGGGATACCCAGGCCTGCCTGGAATGTGATTGGGTCAAGGGACACCAGTGGGATGGGGTACCCCGTGGGTTCTGCAGCTGCGAGCATAACGGCCTGGATAGAAGAGTTGTAGTTGGCCGCCAGTGTTAAGATAAGCTCCAGAGATTGCACGGAGCATGGGAAGCAAGCTTCCCGGAGGATTCTGGAACCTCTGACGTTAATTGCGAGCTGATCTCCAGCCTGTCGCTGGATGTGCATTACCTTCACCAGGGCCTGCATTTCTGCCCAGGTTTTGACATTGGCGTCGGTCATCAGTTTTACCTTGGACTCAATCTTTGAGCCCACGATGCCATTATCTTGTACAAACTTCATGGTGAGGGGAATTTTTCCAGGGCTTTCTCCATTTTTGACTTTGCTGCTGCCCTAGTTTCTGTTGTGGTTGGTAATTCCAGACTTTCAGGAGGAGATGATGCGGACGCTTCAAACATGTTTGGAAGATAACTCCAGGAACCTGCGAGACAATGCGATCGTCAAAACATGTTTATCAAAGTAAAATAGTTACTCCGGGGTCTGGAGATCTTACCACCGCGACGTTTGTTTTCCTGAAAAGTTAGTATTATGCAAAGGTAACCAAAAATAAAAATACGCTGTGAACTTAGGATCTTCATCACACATCCGGGTCTGGGAAATTTTATCACACTGAGCAAAGACGCGGGATGGATGGTGGTAAGAGGCCCGAAGCTGAGAGAAATAACCGTTATCAAAGATGTATAACAAGGCAAGTTGTCGAACCCACATGGACGCCACGTGCGTTGGTATTAAATGGATGCGATGGCGATGACGGCGGAGCCAACTGTCCGAATGCGCGAAAGGGGAAAGCCACTTGGCTAGAATTGATTGCGCGCATGGGATGTAAATGAGGTTCTGACAGACTTCATGGAGGAGAGAGAAAACCACTTGTTTGAAACCGATGGGGAGCTAAGTTTCAAACAGGTGGTTTTTTGCCTCGAAGCGAGTTCGAAGGCGGAAAACCAGAAACGGGGGTGACTCGACCAGACTGTTAAGCCACCTGGAAGGATATACATAGAGCCAAGGGATATATATAGGGACTATATTACAATTATATACATATATACATAGATATACATCGTGGGACGATGCCCGCAGGAAAACCAAACAAGGCAGAAATAGCTATATACAACTATCTACACTATATACACCATTCACAGAAAAAACTTCTGCGCAGAGGGCGGACAGCCCTTTGGCAGAACCGACCCACCAACGGGCGGAAAAAATAGAAGACAACGGACCAAACAAGATAGAAAAGAAAAACAAAACAAGAACAAAAGCAAGACAAAAACCAAAGAAAACCAGAGAAACGGGAAAGCAGGAACACAAACCTGAGACGCAGAAGGCGGAGAAAAGGAAGGGTAACTGCGGGAGCTCTATAATAGTTTGAGTTGTTAATCAGTCAGAATCACCACCATGAAGCACTTGCACCTACCTAAGAACAACTGAAAATTGTTAAGCGTTGATTACCATAAAACTTCCTGCAAATGCTCTGTTAATCGCTTTGAAATTGCTCTTTGATTCTCTCTAAGTGCTCGAAGGTTTTAATCATGGTAAACGTGAAAATGACAGATGACCTCTATTTATACCCACGGTAAAAGGGCAATCCTCCTCCTTTCGGTGATCTTCGAACAGGCAAAACCTCCATACTCTGGGCCCAGGGATTCCTTGTGATGATATCCCTAAGAATATCATGATGAAAAATCTCGAAGTCTGGAATCTGGTTCCCAACAAAAGACAACCTCCGGGACCGGAGTCTGGGAGGCAAAAAGCAAACAAACAAGACACAACACCGGGGAAGAAAAACCTTGGAGAAAGAAAACAAAAAGGGAAAGAAAGATAGGCAAAATCGCAAGCAAAAGCAAACAAAAGAAAAAAAAAAAGGGGGACCCAACATTTTGCACACAAAATGTAGGGACGGGGATGCAGGGCATAACAAAACCAAGCAAAAATGTTGACTAGGTCAGTCAAGTCAGTCATATGTCAATCTATATTTCAGGGTTATGTTCTTATGCTACTCCAGGATCCACCATGTGAGGAGAGTAGCTATGATGGATCATGACTTATTTTCTTTGATTGTTGTCTGTTAAATGTTCACTATGATTTCAGGGCCATGATGATTAAGGATAAATGCGGTAGGCGCTGTCAACTATCTGGTAGCAGTGCAATTCCACAATCTGAGATTAAACCTGGGAAAGAATTGGACATTCCTTCTCTTTTAGCTTACTTGTTTGCTTTATAGAAATCAAGAGCTCGCAGCAATATCCAGATGGACTCTGAGTTGTTTTGGAGTTC